>JAUTWP010171922.1:0-10134 GCA_033042655.1 Cyathermia naticoides | reverse complement strand
CATAGACAAGACAGCACATACCACAACCTTTGTTGAACCAGTTGTGGAGCACTGGTTGGAACGGAAAATAGCCCAAATTGCAGATGAGTCCAATGAGAAGGATCGATCCCAATACCGACTGCTTCAAAGACGGGCATGCTACCGACTGAGCTACATGAAAAAGAGTAGAACTCTGCACTAGTGTGGCAGTAGCTAGTTTCCTTTCTTCTAATAACATTAATTTCTGTCCTTGACAGACAGCTAAGGAAGCTGAATAACTTGAGTTGTTTTCAAGGATAGAAACTAACACTTCCGGCGAGTTGAAATCACTGGGAACGAGTACAATTTAAATAATGCTAGTCCCCAGGGCCAGTAATTCTGAGTAGATTTGAACCACATTTAAGATGCTGACTCACTGTCTCAGGCCTACTTCACCAGTTAAACCTGTTGAGCATCAATTTAATTCTCCAAAATTTATTTGACATGACAGAAATGTTGTTTTATATTTGTGCCTGTGTTCTAACTTCTAAGCTACTAAACCCCCAGACCAATGGAAATATTTCTTAATTTCTACCACTGCTCTGCATACATAAATCATTACATATGTACCTCTTGTTTTTTTTCAGTAACACATCATCCAAAGAACTTTTCACCCTTGGCGGATGTGAACACAAGTTGTGCAGGTATATTGAATATGTTACTTTTTTTTATGTATGAGTGACATTCATTTAACATTATCTAATTTGATTTAAAAAAAAAACATTTTTGGTAAATTCAAAACTTTCTCTTTCTTTTTAATGTTTTTTTAAAAAACTGGATTAATAAAGGCCATGGTTTGTGTTGGTACTGTCCTGTCTCTGGGAAAACGCATATAAAATATCCCTTGCTGTTTATCTATCACAGTTACAACAGTTGTGGAAGACACCTTCCTGTCTTCTATTAACACTAACTATTTAACAATAACATCTGTCCTGGACATACAACTTAGGACTTCAGCTGAGGCTGTGTACCCATGTCAATATGCTTGAACCGAAGTTTGAAGTTTACAAGAATATTTTTTTCCAATAAACCAACAATATGTCATTGGATGTAATTTCAAATTGTAAGCAAAAAATAAATAAAGTAACAATATGTGATGAATTTCAGAATTAATACATTGTAACATTGTTTTATTTAAATATTTTTATCAGGAGCTGCTGTGATCGTGTAGGTGGAAACAGTTGTCCAGTGTGTAGCATTCCTGTTCATGTTAAAGATGTGCGGGTCGACACACAACTTTCCAACCTGGTCGTGTTGTGTCTGGAACTCAGAAGCATTCTTCAGTCTGATGCGAAACTTTGTTCATCCAAGTCACAGTCAGGTATATATCAATGTCTATCTATACTAGCCACTAGACCCGGCTTGTGAAATTATACTTTACATGTCTCTAATTTAACGGTGGTACTGACAACAATTGCCATAGGATTTGTATAAATTGCTGTAGGCAAGGTGCTTCACCAGTGGCATTTTGTGGCACTGGAAAAATAACTTCTGTTATTTTTATTTGTTGAAAAAGTTAAGTTTTAACAGATTGCAGTAGGTTGAATCAAAATTGCCATCAGTGAGTCTCTCAAACCCCCCCCCAATCAAAATTGCATTGGGTTACAAATTGTTAATTGTGAGCCATGCTTTAATGTTTAGGCTAGAGGAAAATTCTGTTTTATTATTTTGAAATCTAATTCATCTCTGTTATTAAATTTAAAAGAGTAGCCTATGTAGTGGCAGCAGGTTTCTTTCTAAAAAAAGGTGTGTCAAAATGTCCATATGAATGACGTCCAATGGCAATAGCCAATGATAAGATAAAAAATCAATGCGTTTTAGTGGTGTTGTTAAATAAAACAAACGTTACTTTTAATTGTGCATTAAATATTTTGAAAGTCATTATGTTATTGTTTTAGATGTGACAGAACAACAAATACTCCAGTGTACACCACAGTCACACAACAAACCTACTACCCCAGTGCATTTTACAAGTAGAAACACAAGAACTGAAAATTATGACCAAACCAGAGATGCAATGTCACCTATGAGTCATGACCAAACCAGAGAGGATTTGCCATCTGTGTATGACTTTTTGAGTTCGCCCGACACTCCTAAACGACTCAAAGTTAAAAAAGATGAGTTGAAAACAAAGAAGATGGGCTTAGTTACTCGACAAAGACGGACCAAGAAACTCCAGATCGAATCTGATCAAGGTTGTTACTTAGTTTGTAGTAATCAGTCCTTGGTAACTCTAGATTTTCTTTTTTGTGTACATTTGTACATGTATGTACATTGTATCTCTAAAAATTGGCTTATATAATTTTAGAGCTCAAACACAAAACATATCTCAATTGGGATAATTTATGTTATAAAACGTTTATAAGTATTATAGTTTCTTCTTCTCCCGTGGCTCTGCTTGAACAGTTCCTGATGGAAGCACAAAAACATATTTCCATGTTTAATGTCAGCTTCGTCATTCAGTTTGTATTTATTAATTTTAATCAGTTTGTTTCTTTTTTTAGTATCATCAAGCATTTCTTGTACTGGGAGTGGGATTACAGATTTTAAATGTCCATTTGTGTAGGATGGTGGCATTAATAGATTTGAAAATTATTATTCCTCTGGCAAGTATATTTTGTTTGGAGAATATTAATTCAGATTTCCATGTTCAGTGTTGCATTAATTGTTAAATAATATGTTTCACTAGTAATTGTTTAATTTCTGCATCTGTAGATGACCAGGCTTCTTCGAGATGTCGCGTCATGTCAGGACCTGTCAAACGACTATCTGTTCAACACCAGAGAAACAAGACAGACATTAGAAGGTTGAAATTATTGTTTTAAATAATTTATTTGTTTAATTTGAATTGAAAAAAACTAATGTTTAATAAACATTACAAACATTCCAAACAGTGCTCCATGACTGGTTCATCAAAGACTGTGGTATGTGCTGTCTTGTCTGTGGGAAAGTGCATATAAAATACCCCTCGCTGCTTATCGGAAAGTATAGCCTATGTGGCGACAGCAGGTTTCCTCTAAAAGAAATATTACCATATGTATGACATCCAGTAGCTGATGATAAGATACAAATCAATGTACTCTAGTGGTGTCATTAAACAACACACTTTTAATTATTATATATTTGACATTCAATAGCAAATGATTAAAAAGCAATTATTTTTCTTTGCTTCAACAGAAGACATTCACTTTCGTCACATCTACTTGGAAAGGAAAAAGGATCATCTGTACTTAATAACAGTCCAGTTCGTGTTAAAAAGAGAGTCTCCTCCCTTTGTTCCATCTCTTCTCCGAGTGGTAGCCAGACAAAGAGAAACACTAAAGGAGAAACCCCACTACACGTTGCTGCAATAAAAGTAAGGTTTTTAAAACCTATAAAATTAAATAACATTTTATATTTCCTGTCCCGGACTTGGTTGATGGATAAAACCATAAACTGCGCATGGAGTAGGCATCTGCTATAACAGCCTGTCTCTGAACATGGATGTTAAACTGAATGTTGAATAAGAAGAAAAACATGGAATTTATTTTTAATGAAATATATAATTTTATGTTTAAATAGCAGTTTGAGCTGTTTTCCATTCCAACCAGCGCTCCACAACTGGTTCATCAAAGGCTGTGGTATGTGCTGTCCTGTCTGTGGAAAAGTGCATATAAAAGATCCCTTGCTGGTTATCGAAAAGCAGGTTTCCTCTAAAAGTGTGTCAAGATAACAATATGTATGACGTCCAATAAGATAAAATCAGTGTGTTCCAGTGGCGTCGTTAACCAAAACAAACTTTTGTTTATATATGTTTAGTCAAGGCTCACACTGAAAATAATTGTGTTTTTAGTCAATTTTAACATTGAGAGTAATTCTTTCGAAATTAGTTTAAAAGTGGCTGATATCAAAGTTAGTGTAGCCAAACACTTATTTTTGGAGCCAGCTTGTATAACAATTAACCACTAACCTGTTGCTGTTATTGTCTGATGTTTATTCAGGGACATGGTAGTGGGAAAGTGCATATAAAATATCCCTTGCTGCTTATCAAAAAAGAGTAGGCTATGTGGAAGCAGCAGGTTTCCCCTAAAAGAATGTGTGAAAATGACCATATGAATGACGTCCGATAGCCGCTGATAAGATAAAAATCAATGTGCTCCAGTTACGTCGTTAAATAAAACATTTTTTTTTTTCCAGGGACAGATTGATGTGATCAGAACTCTGCTGGGGGAGGGAGCTAATCCAAACGTCCGAGACCATGCCGGATGGACCCCTCTTGTAAGAGTTTGATTTAAACAATATTAAATTTTCCATTCCAACCAGTGCTTCACAACTGGTTTAAAAAAAGGCTGTTGTAAGTGCTGTCCTGTGTGTTTGAAATTGCATATAAAAGATCCCTTGCTGCTTATTGAAAAGAATAGCCTATGTGGTGGCAGCGGGTTTCCTCTAACAAAATGTGTCAAAATGAACATATGAATGAGGTCCAATAGCCACTGATAAGATAAAAATCAATGTGCTCCAGTGGCGTTGTTGACAAAACAAACTTTACTTTTGATGTCTAATAGCCAATGTAAAAAAATCAACGTGCTCTAGTGACATTAAATAAAAAACAATTATTTTGGTATTTTTCTGTATTTCAGCATGAGAGTTGTAACCATGGTTTCACTCAAATTGCTGAGCTGTTGCTGGATCACGGAGCGATGATTAACCTGCCCGGCATGGACAACGACACGCCACTGCACGATGCTGTAGTCAACTATAGGATTGAATGTGTTTCCATGCTGGTGTCCAGGGGAGCGTCTGTCACGGCTAGGTAAGATGGACAACATTATTGTACTATAGGTCAGGTCATGGTGTTTAACATCTATGTTCAGATCGAGGCTGTTATAGCAGACGCCTCTCCCAGGCACAGTTTATGGTTTTATCCATCCACCGAGTCCAGGACTACAGGTCAAGTTGTTTAACATCTATGTTCAGAGTCAGGTTGTTATAATAAGACACCTCTTCCAGGCACAATAACATGCTTTAACACATAAAGCTGCAGCTTGGGCTATTTGGGAGCGGGATGTACCTCAGTCAGTAACGTCTGTCTTTTAAGCAGTCGTCGTCGGATCGATCCTTATCAGTGGACCCCTGTGCAGTGGTTCACAACTGGTTGATCAAAGGCCATGGTATGTTTTATCCTGTCTGGGAAAGTGCATATAAAAGATCCCTTACTGCTTATCGAAAAGAGTAGCATATGTGACAGCAGCGGGTTTCCTCTTAACAGAAATGAGTCAAAATTACCATATGAATGATGTGAAATAGCCGCTGATAAGATAAAAATCATTGTGCTCTAGTGGCATTGTTAAATAAAACAAACTTTACTTGAGCTATTTTCCGTTCCAACTGTGCTCCACAACTGGTTCATCAAATGCCATGTTATGTGCTGTCCTGTCTGTGGGAAAGTGCATATAAAAGATCTCTCTTGCTGCTTATTGAAAATAGTAGCCTATGTGACGGAAGCAACTTTCCTCTACAAGAAATGTGTCAGAATTACCATATCAATGACGTCCAATAGCTGATGATGAGATAAAATGTGCTCCTGTGGCGTCGTTAAATAAAACAAACTTTAGTTTAGCTGCTTTGTGATTCCATAGAAGTAAAAAGAGGTTACATGTAATATGTTTGGAATGTTTTTGTTTGAATTGTTTTGTTTCTTGCAAGGAACATCCATGGCTTGACTCCTATGGACTGTGCCAAGTCCGATGTAATGAAAGAAGCATTGAAGACACCGGTGCTCAGACAACAGGAGGAAGTTACAACAGAACAGGTTGAAAACAAACACCTCGCACAAATATTATTTCCAATTCCTGTCCTGGGTTGAGCATCCAGAAGACTGGATGCTGTGCCCAGGAGGGGCGTGCTTGAACACTTGTGATGTAAACACGTTAAAACTCTGTCCAATCCAGTCCAAATTATTTCCCCTTTATCATTTTCACGACTGCAAATCAACTGTTTTAACTGCAATTTTAAGGTTGAATTTCACCATATATTATGATTTTGAAGAAACAGATTTCTCTTTAGCTTCCCATGTCTTTGTCCACCAAAAGGAATCAATCAGACAATTCATCACTCTGTCTCATGTGACATCCTGCTTAATTTCATTATTAAATATATTAGCCCACAGGACATGGCTGAATTTGTAGTGTCTGTCTTTCAAGTGGTTGGTCATTGGATCTATCCTTCTCAGTGGACCCTTTTGCAGTTTGAGTTATTTTCCGTTACAACCAATGGTCAATAAGTGGTTAATCAAAGGCCATTGTATGTGCTGTCATGTCTGAATATTAAAGAAACCTTGCTGCTTATCAAAAAGAGTAGTCTAAAGCTGTATCCTAACCGGGCACGAGCGAGGCGAGCGACACGTCACTATTTATATCCTAACAAGACGCGTCGCACCGTAGCGACAGTACCATTTTTGAACCTTTTATCCACCACAACTTAAACCTATCAGGGTATATATTAAAATATTATATCACCTTAATGCAAAGCTACCTGTGGATATTAGTATACAGTTATAACATGACATTTATACCAATGGTAGATATAGTTGTATTGTAATACTGGATCCCATTCAAAAATAACAATATTATTGTAAATGTAGGGCAGTGTTGTAGGTAAACCTAGACTTTTCCCAATGGACCGACACATTTTCTGTTCATCCTCCATTTTAATGTACTGGGGACATATTCTTGTTTGTGATTGGTTAATAGGAAACAGCTTACATCAGCTGCTCAAAACACGTCCATCAGCATCATAGAGAATCCATTTGTTTTGCATGCTTTAATCAAATAATCGTTGATAACTAAACATCACCATTATGTTGACGTCAAATTATTATTACATCTAGATGTTATCAATAACGTAATCGTTTAGATTATTAAATTTAACCAGTGTGAGTAGTCTGGCAATATATTGCAACGCAGAGAAGAAAACACCGTTAACGAAGACAAGATACTACCTTTTAAAATATTAGCATATATTAGAAAGAATTACTCTGTTGAATTATTTAAAATATTAGCATATATTAGAAAGAATTACTCTGTTGAATTATTTAAAAGTTGTTTCTAAACCGCCGTGTCTATATGTCCGTCAGGCGTCTGCTATAACAGCTTGGCTCTGAATGTGGTCGTTAAACAATTTTGACTTGATGTCCGTCAACTACTAGCGTACTCAGGTCCAGATGCTGTTCAAACCCATACATCTTCGCCATCACCAAAGTCAAAAATTCCATTTGGAGAGGCCTCTCGATTTTGCCAGAGGATGCTCCCAATGGGGGCGTCCTTCAACAGTTATCTGATGGAAGCACGTAAATACATTTACATATTTAGTCTTGTTTATCATTGATATGTACATGTGGGACAGCACAGTTGTCATCTGCGTTTTCACATTTATTATGTAATGTTATTATGCTATTTTACTTTCCTGACCACCTATTATTGTCAGCGGTTACTATTACATCATTACGATGTGGTGTTATATTTTTATGTCGTTTATTAACAAAAATGGCCATTTCAATTCTAACCTGACTTACTGGTTGTTTTTGCCTATTGTTCTACCAGTATCTTTCAGTTTGTCTGACATAATCCGGACTTCGTAAATATATTTACCTGACCTGACCTGTTTGAACATTTACTTATTGCCAGGATACATAATGCATACATGTATTACACAAAATGTACAATAATTATAATGGTGGGGGGTGGTATTTACATAGAAAGTCAAATGTTAAAGACACCATACAATATAGAACTTGATTAAATCATGTTATTTCTTACATTATGAGCCAGAAATAAATATTACCCAAGGTTTTTTAGCTCCGATATTTTCAGTAGATAGTAATTCGATTAGCTTAAAACACTAAGTCGTCTGTAATTGAACGCTCTGATATTTTCAGTAGATAGTAATTCGATTAGCTTAAAACACTAAGTCGTCTGTAATTGAACTCTTTAATACAGTTTTGTCTTAGACCACCTGAGACATTATGCTTTCAACAGATGTGTTTTAAACAATCCAAGAAAAGATATGGATATAACACACTTCCTTGGGTAACTGCACTAGACACTCGACTATAACGAAGGTAGTTTTTAATTTACTACTACACTATCTGATCGGGAGCTGGATCTAGCTCAGTCTTTGAAGCGATCGGTATTAGGATCGATTATTCTCAGTGGACCTAAAAGATCCCTTGCTGCTTATCGGAAAGAATAGCCTTCAAAAGAAATGTGTCGAAATGACCATAATTATATGTATGAACTTCAATAGCCAGTGATAAGATACCAATCAATATGCTCTAGAGACGTCGTTAAATAAAACAAACTACACTATTTTTCCTTTCTATACACATCACTGGATGTTTATAGAACCCTATTATAGAATATTGTATTATGTACTAAAACAATTCGGCTATAGATGTGAGTGTACTCTTTAAATTTACAAAACGATTTTATAAATGGTGTATTCATTAGGTTAACTAGTTGCTTTGAAGTTATTCCAAATTGGTTGTATTGATAGAAAACACTAATTTGTTTTTGGCATATAAATAACATTTTTCGTTTTTGTTTGTTTGCAAGCCTATACTTTTTTCTTTACGGATCGATAATACAATAATTTTGGACGACTTTCACCTGGTGTATTAGTGCATGCTGTTACCCAATGCTGTAGGTAACTCATTAATAACTAACGTGAGTTCACAAAGGTAAATTTAAAGTGCGCACTAAATGATTAGCTTTTTAAAAATCACTTCTAATAAGACACTCCCGTGATTATCTTCAAAACAAAGATAAAAAACATGAAAAAGGAAAAATAGGTACAATAATGGTTATTTCCATAAACAAAATCAACAACATTAACGGATGAACGGATTTGCAATTAACAAATTCTCCGTTTTGTTCTTTCTAAAGTTTGATTTCATGTTTATATTAATAATTATATTATATAATATTAATGATTGGCATTTAGCGTCGATTCTTATAAAATTGATAGTATAAGAATTTGGTAACAGCGCTTCAAAGACATTTTTTTATTAGAATAATAAAATATAATAATTAGACTCGCGATTATATGTAATGGTACGTCAAATTGTTAGAGCACATTAATTTGTTTAGGACTAGAAAAAGGTTTAACGCGTCTACATCACTAAATAAGTGTTCAAGCAAATTGTTTAATCATTAATTTAATTAATCATCAACTATTGGAAGTCTTATACAGTATATGGTAATTATTACACATTTTATAGAGAACACCCGTTGCCACCACATAGGCTACTCTTTCCGATAAACAGTAAGGGGTCTTTTAAATGCACTTTCTCACAGACACATAATTCTGATGGCCTATGATTAACCAGTTGAGTACCACTGGTTGGAAGGGTATTTGAATTGAGCGTTTACAAATAATGTGTAAGAAAAAGTTCTTTCAGATAGATCACGTTTGAGTACAATATTGTAAATAACTCACTAAGTTGTTTCTACGTACTTTAAACATTTATATTCCGGTCTTTGTATAGTTGATCTTTTCTTGTCTGTGTCCAACCAGGGAGCGGGACGTAGCTCAATCGGTAGCGTGTCCGCCTATAAAGCCGTCGGTCATCGAATCCATCTTTGGCGTCCGTACCTTTGTCTTAAGACTGAAATTTGCTAATTCATCCGTCACATTTACTTTAAAAACCCACTATCCAAAAGTGTGGCTGTGGCGGGTTTCCTCTCTTTTACTAACATTAATATATTATGTCCTGGACAAACAGCTCAGGAAGCTGAGCTGTGTGCTCGTGTCAGCGTGCTTGAACCTTAATTGGACGTAAGCACAAAAATAAATATAACTAACCAACGTGTTCCAGTGGCGTCGTTAAACAAAACAAAGTTAACTTTTTTCAATAGAGATTAATGTTTTGATATACCAACAAGCGAACTTACATCTGTTATACTCTGAATCCTGTGAGAGTAACCATTATTGTAGAATTCTGTCATGACAGTCATAGCGACCCCATTGAACAGAACAGTCCAACATTAAAGTTTTATTTTATTTAAAGTTGCTAGAACCGTATTATTTCGGTTGTTTTAATTCCTTTCAATGATTATAATTATGGAAAGTGTATATAAA
>JAUTWP010171911.1:0-10134 GCA_033042655.1 Cyathermia naticoides | reverse complement strand
TGACGTCCAATAACCTATGATGATAAAAAATCAATGTGTTCCAGTGGCGTCGTTAAACAAAACAAACTTTACTTTTTACTTTAACAATGTTTATCCTCTAACAAGCAGATATTTTGCATGTAAGGAAAGTAAAGTTTGTTTTGTTTAACGACGCCACTAGAGCATATTGATTTTTATCTTATCAGCAGCTATTGGACGTCATTCATATAGTCATTTTGACTTGACAGTTGTTTTTAGAGGAAACTTGCTGCCGCCACATATGCTACTCTTTTTCCAATAAGCAGCAAGAGCTTTTATATGCACTTTCCCAGAAAGGATACCACATACCATGGCCTTTGATGAACCAGTGGGCACTGGTTGGAATGGAAAATAGTCCACTGTGAAAGATCAATCCAACGATCGACCGCTTCAAAGTAGGGCACGCTACCAACTGAGCTACAACAAAGAATATATGCTCCTGCATGTACCGTAAGGTATAGATAGTTAGTTGTTTAAATTTATACTGTCTTCTTCGATGTATATATAACCCCTTGTTTCTTAATTTTTGGTTAGTTACATGTGTGTGTACTACTGCACGTATGTGTACATTGTTGACTTCATCCAACATGTTCTGTTCAAACCAGTGCTCCACAACTGGTTCATCAAAGGCCAGGGCATGTGGGAAAGTGCATATAAAAGATCACTTGCCCAGTTTATAGTGTATTCCAGTTTGGAGGTGGTCTGGTTTAGAGGGGTTCACTATAATTTAACAGTATATAACTATAACTATAAGCAACATCAGTAAACTAAAAGGAGATTTATTTTCACTTATTTTTTATTTTTTCCAGTGGTAAATATTTTAAACATGAGAAAGCAACCCTCCATTACTGAGCAGCTCTAACCATAAACAAGATTAAAGCAATAAAGACCAACTGCTATAAGTCTATTTAAGTCTATCTCTGATAACAAACCAACTTTAGAAAAGGCCAATTAAACTTATTTTTATGTTTATATCAAAAAGTTTATTTTATTTAATGATGCCACTGGAACACATTGATTTTTATCTTATCAGTGGCTATGGGACGTTATTCATATGGTAATTTTTGATACATTTCTTTAAGAGGAAACCCGCTGCCGCCATATAGGCTACTCTTTTCGATAAGCAGCAAGGGATTTTTTATATGCACTTTCCCACACAGGATAGCACATACCACAGCCTTTGTTTGAACAGTTGTGGAACACTGATGGAACGGAAAATAGTCCCAACTGCAGATGAGTCCACTGAGAAGGATCAATCCAACGAACGAACACTTCAAAGGCATGCATGCTACCGAATTAGCACATCCTGCTCCCGTTTACATCAAATTAAGCTTGAAGTGTGATGGCATGAGCACTCGGCTCAGCTTATTGAGTTTTCTATCAACGACAGATATTATTGTTAATAATAGTAGGAGACAGAAAAACATGCCACCACATAGGCTACTGCTATTGATAACAGCAAGGGATCTTACAAGTATATATTGATATGGACTTTCCCACAGACAGGATAGCACAAACCATGACATTTGTGAATCAAATAATACATGACTGGTTATGCCAGACCATAGCCAAACCAGCTACAAAATTTAGTTTATAAATACTAACTGACTACAAAATGTATCAATTTGTTAATATATCAGTCACTTTAATTAATTGTCAAAGCAAGTGTTAGCAGGATCCATTTGATGTGCTTACATAAATGACACATAATAAGATATGTGTACCTAGCTTTAGCCTAAAGTTTAGGCCTTTAATTAGTAAATACATAATTAAAAATCTTTGTGGTCATTCCGTTATTAATAATACTTGATACAATGATAGTACATACATGTATATCTAGAGATGTGTGTACCTTAGAGTTGAAGACATTGTTTCACATACAATAGACATTAATGTTTATCATACTTGGTACAAGTCACAACGTCCATTAGATTAGCATCTACATGTGATATAGACATTAAGAAATGTCAAATACAGGTAACAAGTTCATATCAAGCTGTAAAATGCTGAAAAAAGCAAGTATACTTAGGGTCAGAGCTAGGACAAGATTATTATCTGGTTTATTGCAATGTAATGTTTCAATTTGAAAACTGGACACATATATATGGGTACAAGTAAAATGTCCCGTTTTCAGGGATTAGATTTATACTAAACGGACACATTGGGACTGAATTGTTTGTCCAGTTTAGAGGGGATTCTGGTTTAGAGGAGTTTCTCTGCATTTGAAATAATATTATATGCAAAAAAAATATGTATACTTGTAATTATTAATATGAAATAAATTGAACGACATCAATAGAGTGTATATGTTACAGTCAATGTGTAAAACCAGGCAATATGTATAAATTAATGCCTGAAAATTTCAGACAACATGTAAAGTAACTGATTCACTCAGGCAATCTCTATATTGCCTAAATATTTCAGGCAATATACATAATTATTGCCTGTTTTCAAGCTACAGTGAAACCTCTATAAACCGGACACCCATGGAACCAAGTAAAATGTCTGGTTTTTAGAGGTGTCTGGTTTTCAGGGGTTAGATTTACACTAAATGGCCAGATTGGGACTGAATTTTTTGTCTGGTTTTGAGGGGATTCCGGTTTAGAGGGGTTTCACTGTATATATTTAATGTTTATTTATTCTATTGTATAGATATATTTGTGATAATTGTATACACACGTATTTATTGTTTATTTATTATATATTAATGTCTATAAATCAGGCTTTTATACTTGAATTATTTTTAAATAATTTTTATACCACAGAATGACACCCAGTAGCTGATCTTATTGTTTTGTGCTGGGGTGTCACTAAACAAATATTTCTAATACATGTAATAACATTAACAATAATAACCTGCTCATAGAGGCATCCTTTAATTGACCCTAGGGTGGATGTTATATACAGGTTGAACTGTACTTGCAGCACATTCTACACATGTCGTTTATGTTGTAATGCTAATGATTACACAAAGCATGTTATATTAATCATGTGTTGAAGGTTAACACCTACGTGTAGACGTGTTCATCTACATCTCATTCACGTACAGCTTGCAATTATAGCCTGCGGAGAAAATACCAGCCACTAACTGTCACTGTGATTTAAAACATCATAAACACTTAATTGCTTAATAAACTTTACAGTCAAACTTGATATTGTGAATTCAACAGTTTGACAATTCTGGATTAAAAGCTGTCAAACTTTAAAGATGTGACATTGCACCTTCTTCTCTTCATTTTTTTTCTTTTGTGAAACATAATTAAAATCCAATGGCAATGTCCAACATGAATTTTTATTAATCAAATTACATTATAAAAATAATATGTCAAAGAATTATTTTATTTAACTTTTGTTTTATTTAATGAAACCTACTGGTGCCACATAGGCTACTCTTTCCGATAAGCAGCATAGATGGAAAGTTAAATACCCGAAACTGCAGAGGGACCCACTGAGAAGCATTGATACAATGACCAACAGCTTCACAGGCAGACATGCTACTGATTGAGCTATGTCCAGCACCTTTTTTTTCCTCCTTTTTTTCTTTCATGAAGCATAATTTAAATCCAGTATCTGACATACTAGTATGCATTTTTATTAACCAAATTGCAGTAAATGATGAAAATAAAGTGTAAAGAAATGAATGCATCATGATACAAATACACTAAAAATCATATTTTTATTACTGTTTTGGACACAGTACAATGTTTTTATCAATATATACTTTACAGCAAAAGTTTATTCAAAATAAATTTTATCATTTTCTTAGGTTACTTACGACAAGTCACGTAATGTTATTTGTCCCATTTAGTGTAAATCTAACCTCTGAAAACCAGAAACCTCTAATAACCGGACATTTTACTTGGTCCCGTGGTTGTCCGGTTTAGATAGGTTTTACTGTACATAACATTGTCTTATATAGCTGTTGCATTCTACGTATTAATTTCTTGTTCACATTAATTTCATGATTTACAGTTTGAACAGAAAGAGTACCCGGTAGACGATGTAGAAAAAGCAGTAAATTACTGAGTTAATATATTATACGGATTTGGAAACCGTGAAAGATAATGTCATGGAGAACCGAGTAAATCGTGAGCTAAAATAAACATATCACTTTTTAATGTAACTTATATTACTATACAATTCTTCTTTGAAGTGTTTTCTATATATATATATATAGGACTAATTAATGTATAAATGTTTTTATTTTCATTATAACTGAGAATTCAGTTACCTGTATGATGTACATGTATGTTAAAACTAATGTATCATCTAATGGTTTGAACTTTTACTTCTGATTGCTGGTAATTAATTAACAGAGACATTGCTTGCATTGTTTGATCTTCACAAGAGTGAACTTTTATTTCTAGAGAGAATGATTCGTAATTAGAGATGTCCAGTTAGACTCTTTGTTCTACGTTGAACTTTATCACTTTAAATAATGCTTGCAAATTTACTGTCCATTGATGTACAGCCAGTGATTAGAGCATAGTGCAGGAAACTGGCAATAGGATTGCACAGGTTAAAAGGTAGTGGTGTATGGCTGTTAGTGTTAGTACTGAGTAAAAAGCATTATTTTGCAGGGAATTGGGGATTGATGTAGCATGTTTGCTGAAAACTGATAACAGGGCAATTATTAGTTATAACTGTGTAATCTTGTTTGGCAGGTTGATGTTTAGTGCTTCATTTTTAAGTTCAATGCTCACTGGCCTACAACTAGTACAAGTCTAATTTGTGCATTGACAGTGATGATAAATCTATGTGTTATTTTGCAAGCTGATGTTACTGTGGTGTAGAAAGTGATTAGAATGGTTGTTGATATTTTGGAAAGTGATATTATGGTTGTTGATGATAAAACTATGTGTTATTTTACATGTTAATATTACTATGGTGAAGCATGCATCACTGCAAAGTTTTGTTAGGATTGTTGATGATATTGATAAAAGGCTCATATGGAAAGACACGGCAGGGATGTTGATAAATCTGTGTTATTTTGCAGGCTGAATTGACTATGGTGTAGCATGCGAATCTGCAATGTTATATTAGGATTGTTGGTCATAGATCTATGTTATTTTGCAGGCTGAATTGACTATGGTGTAGCATGCGAATCTGGAAAGTGATAGCAGGGCTGTTGGTGCTATGGCTTTTCATCATGCTGTACATGAGCACCTCTCTGATGCCAGGAGGAGATGCTAGCACACGGTCTGAGGAACAGCTCAAGAAGGTTCTTGCGGAGCTAGAGCAGGTCAAAGCTCAGAATCGAGAACTTCAGCTGTTGGCAGGTGAACTGCAGTAAGCTTCTTTTTATTATTCTTTTTTTATAAATTTTTAATTAAAGTTCACACTTTTCTTTTTATTCTTCTTTGGGTTCATCAAAGGTCGTGGTATGTGATTTAACACTAACTATGGGTTATGTGCCCAACCATGAGTTAAAAATTGCGTTGTTCAAATGTTGGGTAGTGCTAACTGGGTTGAATACGCCCTAACAGGGTTAAAGTTAAAGCAGCCCTGGACCATTGGTTAAGTGTCTAACCAGTGGATAAAAATGGCAGACAGAATAATATTTGGACGATTATTTGTAAATTACGACAGAAAATAACAAATTTATCGCCATCAGACTGTAAAAGGTGGTGGGTGAAACGTTTTGTTTGTATAAATCTATGGTGTCCAGAGTTATTTTTGATGTAGCTCATACCCTGTGTGATTTACATAATGATTTTATTACCTGGCGGTACAGAAGGTTAAAAATGGATTCTATAAGCTGGTGGGGTGGGACTTTCCTGGTGACTAGTTTCTTCAAGATGTGGATAGATTTCAAGAAAGTGCTATGGAGTTTTCTCATAGAGACCACATTCACATTTAGCTGTGCCAGCTAGACCCATCTTTTTTAGGTGTTTCCTTAGACCACAATGTCCAGTTCACACTATAAAACAACTTCTATTATTAGAATGTAATACAGTTAGTAACAAGTCAAATCTAAGAATCAATACAAATCAAGTAATTTATAATAAATAAGCACACAGATTCAGTGGTTAAACAATGTTTTGAGATCCAGAGTACAATAAGTACACTCATGTCCTGCCCAGGAAGAATAAAGTTCAGGGCTTTCAAATTAAGTTGGTGGTTTGCTGGATCTCCTGCTACTAGGGCCTACTGCACCGGCTACTTTTCACTCAACAGCCAAAAATATTAATATGCATGTTTTTTATGACAATATTTACATGATGGTAAAGCAGTATGGTGCCTTCTACTTTAACCTAGTCCCCATCCACTAAAAAACAATTTGAAAGCCCTGAAATTTAATGTGTATGTGGTGTTCACATTCTTTGTTGACATCATTCCAGCATGTGGCCACCATTGATGACCAGGCAACCTATTATTTTAAGTTTAACACCTGATATTTTTCTATTGGTTTTTCATTGATTGTTTGCTTCTATGCAGGGATATTCGAGAGGCTGGTGGGCCAGGCAATCAAGTGCAGACTATCATAAGACTACAGAATCGTCTACAAAAAGCAATCGTGGAAATAAAGGATTTAACCAAAAAATCTGTACAATCAGGTAATCAGGAGTTATCTCCCATGTAGACATAGTTTGTCTCTCCATGCCACAAACCACAGACAATATGGGCTATTAAACTAAGTAAAGCAAAACATATGTTCATTTAGACATAGTTTCTAGAAGAAACCCACCGTCTCCACACAGGCTACTCCCTTACTATATGCACCATCCCACAGACAGGATTGTGTATATCACGTCATTTATTACACCAGTTGTGGAGCACTGGCTGGAACAATAAATAGCTTAATGTGTTCACCAAAGGGAATCGATGGTTGTTAAGCTATTCCATAACCCCCCAATATGTATATCTAAATAATTAATAAGGCAAAAACAATATTAGTGGATAAAGAACTGGCTGTAGCGTTTATTAATTATTAATCTTTACAGTAACGAATCCATATAGCAGACCTGTGGCAACCGGGCACAGACTAATGCGCCGACTCCGGCCGTACGGAGTGTATACTGGCAACACAGCCGTACCCTTCCTAGGATGTCCAAAGGAAAGGGCCCACATGGTGCACCCCGCATGAGTATGAAAGTCACACCCATCCACGAGGGTTGCCAGCGTGAACGTCTTCATACCCATTCCAAACGAGTGTACCCCAACGCCTGGTGGTGTGCACCTACCTAAATACTTTTAGGTTACCATTCTCGACGAGGGTCTCCAACGTAGAGAATCCGCCCGGCTACCACCAGTCCGCCACAGGACTCGTTTATACGAGGACACCCCACACCCATTGACAATCTATATATCAATTCTATAGATACATTTATAAACAAGTTACAGCCAGTTATAGCAATCAGAACACCTTGGTGAAGCGGTTACGATTTAGTCCAATCTGTTCCATGGTAATTTCTACCAGAATTTAACGCAAATACTAAAGCAAAATTATGTGTTATGTATAATCAGTGGAATTACCAAATAATAAACTTTAATATTTAAGTTACTGAATGGCAAATGCCATGTTTTGATCATGTGACTGGAAATAGTTCCGTCCCAATATGGCGATGCATTGTTTCAGAGTTCTATTTTCGTAAGAATCGACAAGGAGTACCGATTGTCAGTTACAGTACACATTTCAACTACCATAAAACACCTTCATGTTCCCACTAAGAAATGCTTGCAGACCCTCTTGTAATGTGTTTAGAAATATGTCGTTTCCTACATCTGATAAATGCACCCCATCGTCCCTGAATAGGCCTTTGTCCCCACTAACGATCTCATGTTTAATCCCAAACCCCCCATTTTCACACACCCATTTCAAACCATAACGGTTAGCCCGCTTTCTTTTCCGCTCAGCCCCAGACAATGATTTAGCCCCTCGCCATGTGCGCCTTGGAAGAAGGGATGACCAGATTATTCTTGTATTAGGCAAATATTGTTGTACCTCCCCCAAACCCTGAAAAATCATTTCCCCCATATTCTTACTAGATTCTTCGACAATATCATTCGAACCCAAATGTATTATAATAGTATCTGGTACCGAATGATGTCTGAGCTTCTGGACCACCGTTGGTATCAGTGCTCTCCACTTTAGACCCCGTTGGCCAAACCAGGAAATCCTGCAGCTCTGCAGACCAAGGTTGCGCTCCACTGGACGGGTGACCGCTCTCCTGCCAGCCCAGTATATGATCGAGGAACCTACTATCCAGATATCTGAAAAACTCATTGTGTATGAATATTAATACAATTTGGGACGAAAACAAACCTGTGACGGGTGTCGTCCTTGACATTGCGTACAAATATGCCTAAATTTGCAATTTTCGCCATATTTACATGTTTTGGTGTTGTAATCAAAACACAACCCTTTCACTTCTACTTTGTTAGATTGATTTGCTTCAAGAACAATCTGAGTGTTGTGAGCCACGTTGCTATAGCTCACCATGTGTATAACCCACAATTGGACATTTATTTCAGCCCAATTACTATTTGGATACCTCGACTGCTTCATTCGAAAGTGTTCATCATAGGCCAGCCATCCCATGTGTTTAAATCGCAGTGCTGCTGAACGTACGGTATGCATATAGGATATCAGCTCCTGATGCCTATCCGGGAAAGCTTCCAAATATATGCTCATAAAAACTGTGAACGCACTCGTCCACTCCACTATGCCCGAAATCTTTTTATGCTGCGGTTCCGATTTGTTAACTTGCAGCACACCAAGCTCATTAACTGTGAATGTTATTGGACCCTGCTCATGCGTATTATCAGTTTGATTTTTAAGAAGTATTGCAAGATTCACATACTCTCCGCGCCAGATTTTTTCTTTGGTTGACATGGGTATAAATGACCCGACTGTGTCAATCATAGACACCTGGCCAGAGCCAGTTGCGCCACTACTACTAGAATGATTTGCATTTAAAATTAAATCAACATCCCCCACTATGCCATTCGCGTCCTGTTGGCCATTTATTAACATTCCCGAGTTTACTTCCGTGATACTATAAGATTGTTTTTTCTTACCCTTCACCGGTCTTCCACTGGCACTTGTGCCAGGCATGTTCTCATCCCTGTCGCCATGGCCGCCATGTTCATGATTTTGCTCCATGCGTTCTGCCACACCTGAGGTCTCAGGTCGTCCACTCTCATCTCGTCCCGTCGCTGCTTTTCCCCGTCTCCTCGTTATTACCGGTTCTCTTCTAGATTTCCCTCTTGTGTTAACTTTGGGCATTTTGTAGTTTTTTTTCCACTCAAAAATTCTCAAATTGCGATATCGAAAACGTTATCGAAAAAGTGCTCTCTTTCAGCGCGCTAAAAGCAATTGTTCCTAGGGGGTCTTATAATTATTGTTCGATTGAAACAAAGGGAGGTAATTTGTGGCTTACGCGACAAAGCGCTTATGGCTCGGTAGCTCAGGCATCTCGCCAAATCTATTTATTTCACAAGTGACTTAATCTTGATAATATATGGAAGCTGGTTTGATATTCAGTTTATTACCCCAGCATGAATATTTTTATTTTGCTTCTTTCATTATTTAGATTTTAATGTTATTTCTTCATTACTTATTAAATTTTGACAAGTTTTGTTATGTTATCATAGGCGGCGTTTCCATGGATAACATATACAAACAATAAATTTTAATAATCATCCATAAAACATTTGAAATATTAAAACCCTATTTTTTTTTAGTATTACATACTTGTTTTCTGATAATAAATATATAATCCAATTCATAATTGTTGCATTATTCCTGTGGTAAAGATAAAATTGTGAGAGGGTGATGTCTAAAAGTAAATGTGCTTTGTTAGGACTGTTCTGCTTATGCTCTACAAGAACTTCTGCAAATCTACCGTGTAAGTGAACCAAGGGACAGTGAGACTCCCACAACGAGAGAGGGTCGAGAATCCAAGCTCTGGAAACGTTTCCCTGTGGATATTCAAGAGTTGCTCATTCCACTACTTAGTTCCAAGTATGTTATCTTACCACAGTTATGTGCAAAAAGTAAGTTTGTTTTGTTTAACGACGCCACTGGAACACATTGATTTTTTATCTTATCATTGGTTATTGGAAGTCATTCATATGGTAATTTTGACACACATTTTTAGAAGGAAACCTGCT
>JAUTWP010171900.1:0-10135 GCA_033042655.1 Cyathermia naticoides | reverse complement strand
GTTGCCCATGGCGCCGATCTCTTATATACTCACCAGAGGGAGGTGTGGAAGAAAAGAGCTGTGATTGTCTCCCTTGCTGTTGTTATTTTGTTGTATAGTGCGCGGACTGTGATTCGTAATGAGGATTGGAATACCGAGGAGAAACTCTATGCTTCCGGTGTGTCCGTCAATCCACCCAAAGGTAAAATTAATGAAATTTTTACTCTTTTGGTTCTGCACTTATAAATATGTTGTTTTACTTTGGTAGAGCAGGATGTAGCTCAGTCGGTAGCATGTCTGCCTGTGAAGCGGTTGGTCATTCGATCGATTCTTCTCAGTGTACCCATCTACAGTTTGGGCTATTTTCCATTCCAACCAGTGGTCCACAACTGGTTTATCAAAGGCTGTGGTAATTATAACTGCTACAGTAGCACTTACTACATGCAATTTGTAGGCAATGTTAATAGCAATTTCAAACCACAATTTGTTTGCCTTATTTATTGTAATATAAATAATAATTATACCATTTTAAGTGTGTTGTCTGTAATATAATTTGAAGAGTAGAATAAAATCTGTTCTCATTGATTATTTCTTTAAGTTTAAACTTTCAAGTAAATAATTGGTTGATGTCTTGTGTTCAATTATAATCATCCCATTTTGCTTGTTTATGATTTAATCAATGTACATAGCTTTTAACAAATTAGTTGATTTTTTCAGTTCGTAGATACAGACTATAGTATGCATAATTGCAAGAGAATTTGCATTACCTGTAGCACTGCTATAGTCTGTATCTGCAAATAGTGCAAACACATATATTTTTTAAAACAATGTAATTATGTTTTTTATAAAACAGCTTGTAAATTGATACATTTGGATGACTATAATTAATAAAATGACTATAATGAAGCAGATATTTCAAATTTGAAAGAAATAATCACCATAAACCATTTTTGTTCTATTTTTGTCGGTACTAAACCAACCCTGATGGTGTGACAAGAAAATGGCTAAATCTGTCAGTGTCGACTATAATTAAGGATGTTTAAATCACAGCATTGTATCATGCAGTAAATGGATTTTTCAAGGAAATGTTCCACAGCATATCCCTCACCTCAGTTGTACATTGTAATGAATTTACACATGAACCAGACTAATGGTAAAATAAGGTGTTAATGTATTCTTTAAATAATAGCTTTTTATATTTTAATTATTGTCAATCCCATTTTGGGCTGTTCAAGTAATATGCAAAACTGTTTTTGCTCAAATTAGACACACCTCCTTCCCATGTAGCACTTTGTAATCCCAAAGTATAAGAGTACATAACTCTTGGAGTTGGATCTACAAAAAACATTACCATGTATTTGAATGGTCATTTAGTAGACCTACATACATTTACATGTATTGGGGTTTGTTATTTCAGGCATATAAATTATAGTACTATTAACAATTTGGGTGAACATGCCTGCTAAAGGTATCTTGCTGCTTATTGAAAATTACATGTAGAACCATAGGCTACATTAGTATAGGGTGATCCAACACATTTTTTCTTTTTAATCAGCAGTTATTAGGTCTAAAACATCATTATGGTTTTTGTTACTCATGGTCATTTGAAGAAACCTGTTGCCACATTCCGATAGGCTATTCCTTCTGATAAGCTGGGACTGGACTGGAAAAAGGTTTAACATGCCTACATCACTAAATAAGTGTTCAAGCATATTGATAAGCAGCAAAGGGTCTTTTATATGAACTTTCTCAGATGGTACAGCACATACTATGTACAGCCTTTGATGAACCAGTTGTGGACCAATGGTGGAATAGAACATTGCCAAAAGTAAAAAGTTCACTGTGAATTGTCGAATTTGTGACCAATTGCTTCATAAGCATACTCTACATCTTGATCTTCAACCTGCTCCTATATCAAAGGTTTTGGCATGTTTTTTTGTTTTTTAACAATATTTATTTCAATAAATGAAGTGGATTGGCAAACAGGTGATAAACCTATATAAATGCCTCTCTATGTTGAATGTCTGCTGTGACGCCTACAATTTTCTGTAGATCTGTTTTATCAGAGATAATTGTGTTTTTATCCAAAAGTGACATTTTAGTGTTCATGAATAATAAATAGAAAATAAAGACACAATCAATACTCGGCTATGCAGTTATATTGTATTTATATATTTTCTTCTTTGTCTGTGAATTCCACCCACACATTGAAGATCCACTTTTGGACGTATCAGCATGGTAAGATCAAACAAACAGATTTGTATAGGTGGTACTGAGAACGGAAACAAATTGATTTATGATAGCTTTTACATGTAACTCATATATGTGAACACATAGTACCAGAAAACCAATGTAAATGTTAACTTGTATATAACAACCTGTCTGTAAAGTGGGGTTGGGTGATTTATTTTCATCCTATCAAATAATTATGGTTCAAGCATGCTGTCCTAGGCACACAATTCGGCTTCCTGCTGCCAGAACTTAATGGAGTTATAGATGTAAATGTGGGTACTTAAGGATATAAATTTATATGATAACAAATGAAAATACATATTTTATTTTAGCATGGGGGAACTTGGCCAATGTGTGGAATTCACAGAAACGGATGGCACAAGCTGAAGA
This sequence comes from Cyathermia naticoides, assembly GCA_033042655.1. Taxonomy (NCBI): domain Eukaryota; kingdom Metazoa; phylum Mollusca; class Gastropoda; order Neomphalida; family Neomphalidae; genus Cyathermia; species Cyathermia naticoides. The sequence goes on along the minus strand of JAUTWP010171900.1, from coordinate 7,534 downwards.
AGCGTACAGACAAGCTCTGTCTTACAGAGGAAACATGGCCGATGTTCATTATAACTTGTAAGTCCTGACCACATTTATTAATACCTTGTAATAACTTGTAAGTGCACATCACATTTATTAATATCAAGTACAAAAGTAAACTGTATTACAGAGGAAACATGGCCGATATTCATTATAATTTGTAAGTCCTGACCACATTGATTCATACCAATTACAATAGTAAAATGACCCCTTTGACAAAACTGCCATTGTGGTTTGAATTCTGTACAAGAAAATTGTACTTCTGGTCTAAATTCTGTGAAATAAAAGGCCCTCCTGGTCAGAATTCAATAAAAGAAAATGGTCATCTCGGTGAGATTTCTGTAATGGTAAAATGACCCCCACTCCCACAGAATTATGACACTATTATAAGCCTAATTCTATCCCTAATGAGAGGTCAACTTTTCTCTTATAGAATTCTGACCCGGGGGCTTTTTCTATGGGAGTAACTTTTCTATAGCACACCAGGTATCATTGTTAGCATTCTCCTGGAAATATCCATGGTTGAGTGGATCCTGTAGATGCAATTTCCTTGGCATGTATTTATAATCAAAATTACAACATTCAAATATCAGTCTTGGAAAACCTTTTCAATTTAACCATCTCTTCCAAAACTGGAATAATTATATTTTTCAGTGAACGAAAATGAAAAATGTTAGTTCATTAATTTTTAAATTTACAAATCATTTTGTGATTGATAAAAGTTGTGACAGTTTCATGTTTTCAATACTATTTGTTTAAATGATTTTGTTTTCAAATATGTTTTCTAAAACCATATTAGGTTAATGTCAATAATTTAAAAAAAAGTGCCAGCACTTATCTATAATGTATGTGAATGATATAAATACCACTGCATTCTTAAATCCAGTTAAACTTAAAAACAACAACATTATTGCTTTAAATTTTGTAACAAGTATATTCAGTTATGTTTTTATTTTGAAGTTACTTTACTCAAAAATATTCCCATACCTGGTAATTATGTGAATTGTATATATTTGAATAGTTCTGATGCAAAACAATTAATGGTCTATATCACTTTCTGCACCTGAATTCATTTGTTGAAAATCTGACGACAAAGCTAATGGCACCAATACTAATAACAATACAACAATGGGCTCTATTTTCTCTAGTAAAGGAATTCAACATTGATTTTTTAGGGCTATTCTTCTACAAGAACAGAAGCGTGTTGATGAGGCACTGGAAAGTTATCAGAAAGCTATTCATTTCAGACCCAAGTTATCAAGTGAGATTTTAATCTGTCTTTATTCTTTAGCCTAGAGCATGTCGATGTTTTAATTACCCAAATTTGGAACCATCAGTCCACAAACTGGTTATTAACACCAAATTATAAAAAGTGACAATCAACATTTATTCCCATGACTTTTGATTTTTAAAATAATACTTAATTTTTTCAAAATACTCCAAATATATGAAGCAAAAAAGTATAAAAATTGAATTAAATGTTAGTTTTTTTCTGATTTCCAAGACTTTAAACATCACAATAATATTTAATTTTTCAAAATACCGTAAATTGAATTACATGTTTTGCCTTTTTCTGATTCTCAAAACTTTATACATTACATTAATATTAATTTTTTCAAAATACATGTACTCTTTGTAAATATTTTCAGTGGCACATCTGAATTTTGGAATTTTATCAGCTTCACTTGGCAGAAATGAACAAGCAGCAAAAGTGAGTATACTTGATCTCTATATTTTGTTTGTTTATTTTAACACTGCAATATTTGTAGCTATTTATCTGTTGAACAAACTTTATTTTAATCATTTAGGTTTTCCGTCATTGTGCCGATCTTGATACGTCTGGTCTGAAGGATCCTCGTCTCCATGACAGCACGAAGATCTCATGTCTCTATAACCTTGGTCGCCAGCTCACTGAACAAGACAGATTTGAGGTTTGTTAGTTCATTGTACACTGAAACAATAATATGGTTAATCTGATCCATTATTGCATGTGCCATGTACTACAATTTTGATGCCATTAACTATGTTTATATAATTTTAAAAACCCATTATTTTCAACACAGTACACTTTTTGTCCAAAAATGCATTTTTTAAACCTTTTTTCTGTTTTACTGTAAAATCAATCTAATTTAATTATGAATAAGGCTGCAATTCCATGGCAACATCACAGACACACATTATCAGGAAATAAAATAATTCAGTTTGCATATATATGTTTTCACTGAGCACAGATCACAACAAATTGTATAGTCCATTAGTAGCGAAGACAAATTATATTATGTCTGCATAACACGCATGCCAGTGCAGTGGCAGTGAGGTCTAAGACAGATGGTGGTTTAGATAATACACTGTACTATATGAACATGTATACTCTTTCAAAACAAGTAGGATGTAGCTCAGTCGGTAGTAGTCAGGTTGTAACTAGACTTTATTCTAAGGGGGAGTAAGTCAAGTCAAACCATTTAACATCTACTTTATATTTTATATGTTATAACAGATAGGCTACTCTTTTCGATAAGCAGCAAGGGATCTTTTATATGCACTTTCCCATAGACAGGACTGCACATAACATAGCCTTTGTTGAACCAGTTGTGCAGCACTGGTTGGAACAGAAAATAGCCCAAACTGCAAATGGGTCCACTGAAAAGGATTGATCCCATGATGTGCCCGCATTAAAGGCAGGCACGCTACTGACTGAGCTACATCCCACTCCCACCCATTGTGTTTGACTGGAGACAGTTAATAGTATGACACTGGATCAAAGCAGACATTGTATGCCCCTATAATGCATGCTTTTAGTGGTGTTATGTGGTCAGAAGCCATTAGTGTCTTAACAGTGAGCTCATGACTTATCTGCAATGCAGGAACTAAGTGGTTAGTGGCATCACTTGCAGACTAATAGCCAGTAATTTGAATTATCTGCTCTGTTACACTTATAAATATGATGCTGCTTCATGTACAGACAATTGTGTCACTGTGTTATTGATACAATTATAATCTTAAGCAGGGTTTAATCTACCATACAATCTGTTATGCAGTATGATATTGATAAATATTCCAACTTTTTTCAACAATTACATAAAAGTTTCTTTCATTTGACACCAAATTCCGAAAATTCATTGGAAAAGTTTCCCAATTTTAAACTTTTACAGATAATGTTTTTCCAATTTTGTGAAAAAGGGACCCATATTTTTAGATTAATCCCTGTCTTAAGAGACATACAGTATTACAAAACAAGTTAGAATTTTTCTCTTTAGATTTATATTTTAATCTAATTTTACAACAAAATTCTGTCCTTTTTTGTTTTTATTTTTTGTTCTAATTCACTATTAAAGGTTAACATTAAATTATAAAAAGACTGCTTTTTTTATAAAATTAGTTTCTTCTCTTTCTTTTTTTATTCTTTTTTTTTTGTAAGGGAGTTGAGTGGAGGGTTTTATTGATATAGCCAATGAGTCACGAAGCCTATAAGTTAGTGCCAATAAACAAAGATCAATTCCATTGAGAGCTGTAATCTCTCTTCCCCACCTTATAAAATCTGTTACTACTAATACAAAATATAAACACAACTGCAATTTTAATAAACTCTGGGGTTTTCCTGTCAATGGATATCAGATCTTGCACTATACTAAAGAATTAGCAATTATATCCTGCTGTCAAATACAGCATTTAATTAGTTTAATGTAATACAATCTTGGAAGAGAATGTTTTAAAAATGTTTACATAATATACATAATGGTAAATTGAGTATTCAGGGCTTTCAAATTAAGCTGGTGGTCGGCAGGATCTCTGACCACTTGGGCCTACTACATCGCTACGTTTCACAGAACAGCCAAACATATTAATATGCTTGGTTTTTGTGACAGTATTTATATGTTGCCAAAGTATTATGGTGCCTGCTATTTTAACATAATCCCCCTCTACTCAAAAACAATTTGAAAACATTAATTCTGAAAACAGAATTACATATTTTTGGTTTATTTATTTGACAGGATGCTTTGGAAGTGTTTCACGAAGCTTTGAAAAGAAGACCAAGTTTCTACCAACCCCAGTCCCTTTACAACATGTTGGGTAAGCTCATAGTCTTCATATATTTCACTGCATTTATTGTAGCCATCTGCAGTTTGGGCTATTTTCTGTTCCAACATGTGCCCCACATCTGGTTCATCAAAGGCTGTGATATGTGCTGTCTGTGGGAAAGGAAAGTGCATAATTATAACAGATCACTTGCTGCTTATCAAAAAGAGTAGCCTATGTGGTGGAAGCAGGTTTCCTTCTAAAAATGTGTCATAATGACCATAATATATGTTTGACGTCCAATACCCAATGATAAGATAAAAATCAATGTGCTCTAGTGGCATTGTTAAATAAAGCAAACTACATTTATTGCTATTGTTGAATAGGGTCTGAGCTGGATGTAGCTCAAGAGGTAGAGCATCGGTCTGTGATGTGGTCAATCATCAAATTGATCTTCCTCTGTGGACCCATTGGCAGTTTGGCTATTGTCTGTTCCAGTCAATGGTCCACAAATAGTTTATTAAAGATCATAGTATGTGCTGTTCTGTCTGTCCGAAATGGAATACAAAAGACTGCTGCTTATCTGAAAGAGTAGCCTACATAGCAGGAGTGGGTTTCTTTTAAAACTCTTGTCAGAATGACCATATGTTTGTATCCATTAGCCAGTGATTAAAACAATCAATGGCTCTAGTAGCATTGTTTTCATGTCCTGAGTAGGGTGTCCGGCAATGTCGTTAAAAATGTTTCCAGTTCCAGTGGGATTGTTAAATAAAACAAACTTTACTTTTACTTCAGGTGAGGTATACATGAAGATGGGTCGGTTGGATGATGCTGAACACTGGTATCAAGAAGCACTGAAGTCGAAACCAGATCACATTCCCGCTCACATCACCACAGCAAGACTGCTGCAGAAGAAGGTACTGTAAACCATATTACTATTACTGTGGTGTGTTAAGTTCGCAATCACCTGTTAACATTGCCAAACACGATAAGTGGAAAAAGACAGCTCACTGTAATTGTTTACAGTAATCTTTTGTGATCTTCTATTCTCCTGAGTCATTGTGATGCTAGGAACTGCATGAGAGCCAGCATAGTTTTACTCTACAAACATATACTAACATGTTGTTAAAACAGTGGTGGTGTTTTCTGTAACATTTCACAGTATCAAGATCATATTTTCACCATAGATACAAATAAAGCACATGATATTCAAACTGTTGTGTTTTATGATAAAACAGTTCTGTAAATAAATTACTTCCCATCCTGGTAGGGTGTCCGGCATTTGTTGGACATCGTGCCCAGGAGGAGTGTGCTTGAACACTTATTTAGTGATGTAAGCAAATTTAGTGATGTTAAACCTTTTACCAGTCCAGTTTTCCAGTCCTAAAAATACTTGTGTGACAATTTTTTTCATTTTTTACAACAACAATCAAATAATTAAACAAACATGCAGTAAAACAGATGGGTCAGATGTTGTTAAAACAATTACTGGTATGTTACAGCAATGTGTTTCATATTTTTAGAATAAACTGGATGAGGCAGAAACATGGCTGAAGAAAGCCTATGAGCTGGATCCGAATGACAGCAGCATGTTACATCATTATGGTAAGTTTCAATCGTTTAATTGTTCCATGATACAGTGAAACTCATCTAAACCAAGTGAAAGGTGTCTGGTTTTCTGGGGTTAGGTTTACACTAAATAGACACATTGAGACCAAATTGTTAGTAAGTGAAACCCCTCTAAACCAGACACCCATGAGACCAAGTAAAATGTTTTGCTTTTCAGAGGTGTCTGGTTTTCCGGGGTTATATTTACACTAAATGGACACATTGAGACCAAATTGTTAGTCTGGTTTTGAGGGGATTCCGGTTTAGAGGGGTTTCTCTGTATTTCCATCTGAGAGTTGGTAGTGTGCCTGCCTTTGAAGTGGTTGGTCGTCGGATCAATCCTTATCAGTGGACCTATCTGTTGTTTGGGCTATTTTCTGTTCCAACCAGTGCTCCACAACTGATTCATCAAAGGCTGTGTTATGTGCTGTCCTGTCTGTGGGAAAGTGCATATAAAAGATCCCTTGCTGCTTATTGGAAAGAGTAGCCTATGTGCCAGCAGCAAGTCTCCTCTAAAAGAAATGTATCAAAATGACCATAATTATGTATGACATCCAATAGCGATGATAAGATAAAAATCAATGTGCTCTAGCGACGTCATGGAATAAAATAAACTTTACTTTTATAGTCAGGAGAATCATCATACAGTTGTTGTGATGATGAAGGAATTTTTACAGAGTGTAAACTAGTTAAACTTGCATACCCTAAAATTTCTAAAAAGGCTGGTTATTTTCCATTCCATCAAGCAGTCCACAACTGGTTCATCAAAGACCAGTTTTTTCCTGTCCATGGGAATGTGGATATAAAAGACTGCTGATTATCAGAGTAGCTTGTGTGGTGGCAGTGGGTTTCCTCTAATTTCTAAAGACCATGAGTTGATAATAACGTGACATTATTTTCAGTTTTATGGCTGTTGTATATTTGTTTTATACTGTCTATGAGAAACTGTTTATAGAGATGTAATCAAAAAGAACAATAGCTAGTGTGGCAGCAGTTTGTTTCTTCTATAGACCATGTGTAAGGAACTTCTCAGTGGACCTATCTGCAGTTTGGGCAATTTTCCAAACCATCCAGTGGTCCACAACTGGTTCATCAAAGGTCTGTGGGAAAGTGCATATAAAACATCCCCTGCTGCTTATCAAAAAGAGTATCCTAATGTTGTAGCAGGTTTCCTCTAAAGAAATGTGTCAAAATTACCATATTTTTAATGTCCAATAGCTGATGATAAAATAAAAATCAATATGCTCTAGTGGCATTGTTAAATAAAACACTTTTCATCATGAGAAGTTTAACTGTCGCCCAGCGAGGTTGGAACCAGTGGTGATTATGTAGAATCAATAATGTTATATTTTTATCTTGTTTCTCAGTGCTAACAAGCGTTGAGTTTTTAAAACACATCCGTCTCTCAATCAACATTTGTGCTTACCAAGAGTTTTTCTTTTTGCAGTAACGAGAGTGCGATCTCAAGGATTTGTTGAAGTGACGTTTAACATTGTTACTAAGGACATGAAGAAACTCGGTTACGATGTTTCGCCATCAGATGTTCTCAACCCAACAATGACCGAGTCAGTTGGTGTCAAACCAGGAGAAACATAAAGCATGGAAATTATTTATTTGAGGATTACACAACATCATCATTGTGAGATCATCATTGTGATATCATCGTTATGACATCATCGACATTGTGATATCATTGTGGTGATTTCATCTTTGTGATGTTATTATGACATTATGGTTGTGACGTCATTGTTGTGACATCATTATGACATCATCGTTGTGATATCATTGTTATGACATCATCAACATTGTCCGTTCCAACCAGTGCTCCACAACTGGTTCAACAAAGGCCGTGGTATGTACTATTTTGTCTATGGAAAAGTGCATATAA
>JAUTWP010171889.1:0-10135 GCA_033042655.1 Cyathermia naticoides | reverse complement strand
AAAAAAACGGAAGCGGAGATGATGAACCGGTCTAAACTGGAGCTGATGTCTCAACTACCTCACCTCTTGCCATTCTTGCCAAACAACAATGTCACCATCGAGCCACTCCCGGCAACGAAAGCAGCCGTTGCCCAGTTTGCCGAGAACAATATGATGCCTCAAGACGTTGCTGTGATGAGCGCAACGTTGTACAATCTACAACAGCAGCAGCTGGTGCAGCTACAACTTATACAACAGCTTCAGCATCAGCTCATGAATGGAATGACTCCACCAACGATGTCAGCACTCGGGGCAATGCTGGCACCAAATGGTATTCCGACGTCATTATTGAGTCAGAGTATTGTTCCTGCAGTGGTTACTCCCCCCACCCCTAAAGTTGACACACCCGAACCGACGGAGCCAGGGAAGAAAGAATTGGAGGAAAAGCCAACACAGAAGGAAAGTTCAAACACGTCTGATATCATTCCTAGAAGTACGTCGCCCCCGGCTGTGTCCACACCCTTGCCATCATCAACTACATCATCGCTGGAGAAATTACAGAAGGAAACTGCACTTCCAGCATCATCAAGTCTACCTTCAACACCAAACTCACCAGAATTCAGACACAGAGGCACAAGTAAGTTTATATTTTATTTTATTTTTTTGCTAATATTGAATTTGCAGTGGACTCTGTCTAAACCAGAGGGTGATGTAGTTCAGTCGGTAGCGTGTCTGCCTTTGAAGCAGTTGGTCATTTGATTGATACTTCTCATTGGACCCATCTGCAGTTTGGGCTGTTTTCTGTTCCAACCAGTGGTCCACAACTGGTTTATCAATGTGAAAGTGCATATAAAAGACCCCATGCTGCTTATTGAAAACAGTGGCATATGTGGCAGCAGCGGGTTTCCTCTAAAGAAATTTGGCAAATTGATCAAACTTTTGACATCCAATAGCTGATGATAAGATAAAAATCAATGTGCTTCATTGGCGTCGTTAAATAAAACAAACTTTACTTTTTTGTACTGTCTAAACCAGCATTTGTCTAATCAGGATTTATATGTAAATCAGCATGATATCATGCGCTTATTTTCTTGGTGCCAACTGGATCTGGTTTAGACAGAGTCCACTCTACTTTATTTAAAATGATTCCAGATTGACATTAGTAGGTAGTAGTAGTAGTATCCTGCTACATGTTAAAAATAGCCTAGTTACACTCAACCATTCCCATTTGTATGTGATCTAGATAAGACAGAAGTTGACTAAAACAGAAGAATAGTTCACCACAGACATAAAACAAACCTAAATTGGTCTAATGGCCACCTGCCTATAACAGATACACTGAAACACTCTCAAAACACATTTCTTTATTTAGTTGACCTCTATATAAAGTCCACCTGTCTATAACTGCCACTTGAAGTTTGACTGTATTCTAAATTGTTAATTAAAAAAAATATTCTGAACATTATAATTCATAATGGCATTATATAATAATAAACTCAACAAAATTAATTAAAGGCCAGTAGATATTTTTGTCATTTTTCTTTAAATAAACAAAAATAAACTTCTTCCATTGTAAGATGTCATCATACGGTATGGCATGTTCTTAATAATAAATAATGATTTAAACAACAATTTAGAGCAAACAAAATGACAAGTATCTTTATGTACCAATGTGCAAAAATGCAAAAAATATATACTGATCCTTAATTAATTTTGTTGAGTATATATTAATAATAATGTGAAGAAAAATAATTTTTAAGTTTTGTTTGAATATATTTGAAAATTCATGGCTAAACAGTTAGTATTATGTTTGGATATATTATTAGCACATATAAAAAGATCAAGATGATTGTATAAAGTGAAAAACAATTAATTTTAGATATTAGTTGAAAAGAATTTCTTTGAAGTTGAAAACAAAATTCAATTAAACATTTATATGTATGAAATTCAAAATTGTTGTTAAACTCAGAAATGGGATAAATATATAACTGTAAAGTAAATTAATATTTACTAATAATAGTAATATATATAATTTTATATGTATAGTTTCTAGCCAAAAAAATGAAAAACATCTTTTGAACTGGTAAAGGTCTGTGTATAATGTCAATTTGCTCTATAGAACATATTACATCCACAAAAAAAAAATTTGAGCCAGTAAAAGTTCATGTATAATGTCAAGTTGTTGTATAGAAAGTATTAATTCACAAAAAAACAAAATGTTTCTTTATTGTATTCTTTGCTTTAGACGGAGACAGATAACAGTCTTGAGAATGAATGATATAGAATCTTATAGAGCTGTTTTTCTCACGGTAGCAACATGACACAAACGTCGTATATCATATATAACACGATTGTACAAGTCCACCTGCATAATGTAAATACTGGATTGCGCTGATGGAAAAGGATTTTTTTTCAGATTTAATTGCTTTGAGCAAGTCTGCGGTGTGTTATGATACGTAGGTCCATGTGAAGCCGGGGAACACTCGCAGATTATAAATTTTAAGACTTCCAGATCATAAAGTTGATCGTTTATTATTCGGGGGAAATTTCAGTTATGTGTCATACAACGGAGATTTATGAATGTTTGTAACCAGCTCGAGTAAATATTATTTTAAAGAATGTCTAAAAAAAGAAAGGAATGTTTGTTTTATGACTTTATGACACCTCGGCACACTGTTTATTAGCAGCTATTAATTACTAATAATTTGATATCAAATATTTGTCAAGTATTTGTAGCAAGTGGCCTGAAGAGGAAACCTGCTTCTGTCTCATCAGCAACTCTTTTTTTTTTATTAACAGCATGGATGATGTGACTGCCACATAGGCTACTCTTTTTAATTAATAACATGGATAATGTGGGTAAAGTAGATTCCACATAGACTATTCTTTACAATTAACTGAGTATAGTGGTTGGAATCCACATAGGCAACACTTTTCAATTATCAGCAAGGATGGTTAGATACCATCCACATAGGTTACTCTTATCAGTGAACAACAAAGGTTTATTTACAATGAGATTTATTTTAAATGTTTTTTATGCTTAAAAAGTTGTTTACAAGAAATATTTTAAATCATAATTAAACGCAAACAGCATAATTACTCCTGTGTGTTGAGGCAGCCATTTTGTTTTTGAACAAACGCAAGATTTGATGATTGAAAATAGTAATCCGTCGCCGACTTCCTGTTTATAATCCACACATGAGATTTAACTTTGTTAAATCCTTTTCTTACAAAAGTGTCATTCATTTGTAATACGGCGTGTTTGTCTTGTGTATTAAAACATTCAAACATGTAAGTAACGTTGATTCATTCTCCGTACGAACGTGCGGCACAAACGGAGAGAAAACCCGACATGTCCCAACTTCAAACAGAGATGGTGTGTTGACTTTCTGATACTCAATGGACAAGTCAAATATCACCAAGTTTATTTAAGTAGAAAAAAGTTAATCTTTTATTCTTAACAGCTGATTGGGCTCGGTTCTTTAAGTTACGTGGCTTGGATGTTGGCCCAACGTGTTGGCTTTCTGGCTAGATTTTAAGATGGGATAAATCTATGGATGGGAACAGTTAGGCTTGCAGACTAATATAATCCACCTTCATGCTCCAAAAACACTGGGTCACTTTGTTTGCTTGTTTTCACGTCCACACCAATGCAGGGAAGTTAAGTTTTAAGAGGTACAGCAATATATAAAATGTTATTCAAAATTAGATGCATTCTAATTATAATCCATTTAAAAAATCTCTTCCCTCCCACCTGAAATTCTAGATTTTTATTTGCTCTCCATTTTACATATACTTATATGAAATATTCATTGCTGCTTATCGAAAAGAGTAGCCTATGTGGTGGCAGTGGGTTTCCTTCTAAAAAGTGTGTCAAAATTACTATATGAATGATGTCCAAGAGTCACTGATAAGATAAAAATCAATGTGATCTAGTGCGTCGTTAAACAGACTTTACTTTACTTTACCCCAAAGGTTGTCTTCCATTGTTTTGGGGGCATTTTATTCAAAATTAGATGCATTCTAATTATAATTCATTTAAAAAATCTCTTCCCTCCCATCTGAAATTCTAAATATTTATTTGCTTATCATCTCTCGATTTTACATACACTGTGCCTAACTCCTTTGAAGGTGAGTTTTACCCATAACGACGACCATGAACATTAATCTGACTACATATAAAGTTTTCTCGTGGCCATGTCAAAAGACATTTTGTACTTGGCAAGCGGTCAAATGATGACATATATTGATAGTATGAGAAAAACCTCCAAACAAACAAATACGTGCACAGATAAATGATGACAGTGACACATCTCACGAGAAATGGCTATGAAAGTAATATTCCATCAGCTGGTCTTTATTAAGTGTTTCTTTCTCAGTCACAATCACCAGATGAAACTCACGCATGTTCATTTTTCATGTCCATTTCTGTGTCCGTTTCTATGTCGATTTCTGTGTTCATTTCTGTGTCTATTTTTATGTCCTTTTCTTTTCTCTTTACATGGAAGATTAGTTGTGCCAACATCATACATATTGTCATTTTGACATATTTCTTTTAGAGGAAACCTGCTGCCACCACATAGGTTACTCTTTCTGATAAGCAGCAAGGGATCTTTTATATGCACTTTCCTTAGAAAGGACAGCACATACCACAGCCTTTTATGAACTAGTTGTGGAGCACTGGTTGAAATGGAAAATAGCCCAAACTGCAAATGGGTCCACTGTTAAGCATCGATCCGACGACTGATCGCATCAACAACTGGATCTGGTTTAGAAAGAACCTGCTGTTATGGAACCACTGGTCAGCACAAACCATGGCCTTTGTTAAACAGTTATGGAACCACTGATCACTGTAAGTGTAAACATCTTCCCACTGAGCCTTGCAGAGCACTTAATGTGGGTTGGAGTTAGTACTGAGAGTAAAAATCCAATGTTTCGACCAAGAGATTCGATCTCAGTACCTACCAGCCTTAAGTCCGATAGCTTAACTACTCAGCCACGGAGACCAGTATATATTGATTGGTTTGTCAGTGGGTCATCTGCCAATAAGTCACAAGTGATTGGTGTGTTCCTGGTGACAAGTTCAACTAAAGATTAATATCATGATAAACAGTAAGTGTTATATATCTCTGGTATATCACTGGGTGTGATGTTATATATCGCTGATATATCACAAGCGTGAAATATTAATTTTCGGACGTTGATGAACTTTCACGCATTCATCTCACGGAAATGTCCACTTGTCGGGTTTGTGCCAACACCAGACATTAATCTGCGAGTGATGGTCAGAGTAATTTGTCAGTGTGTAAATAGAATGGTTTATTCCGACATTCTGGCGTTTCATTTCAGATTATCAAATAGCCCAGACATGAGCTCTTACCACATTGAGTGTTAGCACTAGTCGTGTTGGCTTTAGGTTCAAAGTGTCATGGGATCGATACCTTTCAGTGGACACATTGGGCCGAATTTATGTAGCGTGTTTGTCTCTTACACGCGTGTAGCTACATACATTTACAATGCTTAAACACGAGCGTTTAACAAAAAACAGGCTTCGTACCTGAATGCAGCGTCCAACTGAGGGGACATATAAATGCACACATGATCCCCCTCAGCTAATAGACTATACAACAAACTTACTTGTTTCATAATACGGATTCTACGGGCATGATGGTCACAGACTAAACTTTTACAAAAAGCTACCACCTAGGGAGGGCCACCAAAGGTTTTTAAGGTCCACATACATAATATGTTTCCAAAAAACACAGTGAGGTTTAGTGTCTCATGATGGTATCAATTACCAAAAAATTGGTTCTTGGCTCATGGACTAATAATAAAAAAACTGATTCTTTAAAATGTGTTGGCATAATGCAGGTTATATTATACCAATTAAAGTAAAGTTTGTTTTGTTTAACGACGCCTGTAGAGGACATTGATTTGATTGTATTAAGTCTAAGGTGATTTGCAGGGTGACCAACGTTTAGGAAAATCCGGAATTTTTGTCCTATATTCGGAATTTCGGAATTGAACCCGTATATTTAGGAAATATAATGGTGACCCTTTAAAACATGTGTTTTGTAATTGTTTCAAAATGTCAATTATTTCATATCTAATAACTCCCGAGAAAAATGTATATAATTATTTCCCCCAATGTTAAAAAAAATGGAGTTGAGTGGAAATTTTCTTTAACGTGCCTTATTTCACTAAATATGTGTTCAAGCACTGAGAAAAATGGGCACACCGTGATCTTTTTATTCAATGTCAAACAGATTTGTTAGTATATATGAACTTGATGGTAAAAAAGAAATAATAAAACTCATGTATTGCTTTGTCATTGTAATTTATAATAAACAGTGGACTGGTTTGTGGTTTGTACTTCAATTAAAGCGTGTTTCGGTCAAATTTATAATAAACAATGTACTGGTGTGTAGTGTGTACTCCAATTAAAGCTTGTCTGGGTCTAATTTATAATAAACAATGCAATGGTTGTATGTACAAATGTATACTACAATTAAAACCATCTCTATAACTCATACACTGGGGGGTGTATACTCCAATTAAAGCCATGTCCAATAAGCAATGTACTGGGGAGGTGGGATACATATACTCCAATTAAAAAATGTCTATAGGCAAGTCATAAAGTGTTTATTTGATCATCGGTTCTCGTTTGATGATACCAGATACTAATCCCAGAACAAATGCTTTGATCTCTGAGCTTATCCCTTCTTGGTGAGACAACGTTATGGATTATTTCATAAATTATGATAATGTTGTCTCCTTGACATCTGCTAATCTGTGCTGCCATTGGCTTATTATGCCATGGATTAAATTTGATTGGTCAGTTGACAGTTTGTTGTATCAGACTTGACAGTTTGATCCTCCCACTGTTTGTAAAAGATTTAATCAGATGGGGGACATCAGAAATAATACATGTCCCCGTGGTCGAGTGGTTAAGCTATCGAACTTAAGGCTGGTAGGTACTGAGATCGAATCTCTCAGTCGAGACATGGGGTTTTTAACCTCGGTATCGACTTTAACCCAGAGTGAGTGCTACGCAAGACTCAATGGGTAGGTGTTTCCACTTGCACCGACTAGTGGTTCCATAACTGGTTTTACAAAGGCCATGGCATGTGCTATCCTGTCTATGGGAAAGTGCATATACCAGTGGTTCCATAACTGGTTTAACAAAGGCCATGTCATGTGCTATTCTGTCTATGAAAAAGTGCATATAAAAGATCCCTTGCTGCTTATGGAAAAAGGTAGCGGGTTTCCTCCCTTCTACTAACATTAATATCTGTCCTGGACACACAGCTGTGTGCCCATGACAGCGTGCTTGAACCTTAATTGGATATAAGCACGAAAATAAATATAACTAACTAACGGTTGCTCGAACGACCGTTTTGTTTGCGTGAGGGTCGCACGAAACTGTCCTTGCGTAACCCATTTCACGTTTGCGTATTAATTGTTTTTTTATATTAAACCAACACACACACAAAATTCATTATTTTTAAAAGGGGTTACGCAAATTTTTATTTTTATTTGTGCACCCTTAAATACATGTAATTATATGATCACCATGCTACTTACAATATTCCACAGAATAATAATCATCTTGAGAAACAAATTGCTGATACACATCGTCCAGTTTTTCTTTGTCAGATGGCGCTCGACTGGACGTGTTGTTATATGCACCAAGAGCTTCATGAAGGTATACGTTCTGTGTGAACCACTGTCGTAAATTGGTCACCAAGGGCAGGAAAAAGTGGATGACCAGCATCGTAAACGGCACACCTGAAACGTGTTTGTAAAAAAACCTGATATTCCCATGCTAAATTACATCTGTTACACGTCTGTAATGTATTCAGTTTACCATGCCCATGACAACAGTATTTTATTATTATTATTATTATTATAGGGCCTATTATAATGCTGCGGCTATTCTGAAAAATAAGCTTATTTTAGGAGTTAGCCTACCCATAACTTGACGTAATAATTTGAAAATGACTGTTTTCATATATTAGGCCTATAAAGGTTTGTTGTTCACTTTTTAGACTAGGAGCCAGGTGACTTAATTGTTGTGAAAGTTCCAAAAGGTTAGAGGTGGTTGAGGTGTAGAGAGACCCAAACTGACCACATAAACCCAATTCTTAAGTAAATCGAGCGTGGGTGTAATTAGGGGGTGCTACTGAAAATACCCCCAAAACGGTATTTAATTGTTGTGAAAGTTCCATCCAAAATTCCTTTGCTGAGCTCAAATCCATATTGTCACATTTGTTATTTTTTTGTATTTATGAATATACTGTATATCAATAAGCTGTAAAGCTTACGATAATAAAGAATTGAATTGTTGTGAAAGTTCCATCCTTGGAACCAAATGTAAAATGTAAAGCAGGTTCACCCGATTCAGAATCACCAACTTATGTTAATTACTGCTAATTAGGGATTTAATTGTTATCAAGGTTCCATCCAAAATTCCTTTGCTATTTGGTAGAGGACATTTCACTGAGCTCAAATCCACAACTTAAAAATAAATATTTGGCGGGAAAGTGCACTTAAGAAGAGGTCGAACTGTTATGTTAATTAGTTCTAATAATTGCTATTAAGGTTCCATTCAAAATTCCTTTGCTATTTGGTAGAGGACATCTCACTGAGCTCAAACCCTTAAAAATATATTGCGGGGAAAGTGCACTTAAGAAGAGGTCAAAAGTTAAAGGTTAAATGCTAATTAGCGCTAATAATGGATTTAATTTTTTTTTGAAAGTTCATTACGGTACGATACTTAAGAAAAATAATGTGTTGGGTTACACTTAAGTATTGCTAATTAACAATTTAATTATAATTATATAGTTTTACATACCTCTTTTTAGAGCAACCTTTTCATCTGGAAATAAAATTATGAAAGTTATATATACATGTATATATGTAAATATTAATATACACAACATACATCTAGAGGCGTCGTTAAATAAATAAAAGAAACTTTACTTTTACACTACGGTACATAAACATTTACGTGTACTTGTACATCAAATACAGGATAAGACCGTCCCTTCCAAACAGTAGAGGGGAAGGGGTCGGATGGGATGTGTCCTCTCAGAATCCCAAACAATATGTGTGGGTTTTTAATCTCTGTACCCTCTTAAATACTAAACTACTGCCAGATTGTCCCAACACTATCATCCCTTTTAGGACTGGCTTTTAAATTTAATTTTAGCCCTTTGTTGTTTTTTCTTTAGACAAATCCCAACAAATTGGGCACAGATTGTTATCGCAACACTAAAAACCTTTTGACTATGCCCACAGAAAACATTTTCTTGAGCTAACATATTTTTATAAGTCCAATTTTAATATCTCATTTATAAGTTCCATAGGCTCCATTTCTCTCCCCCCATCTTCCATTGAGAACGAACCCTGGCCCTGGTCAGAGACTGATCCCAATGGGAGCATGCTTGCATAGTTATCTGATGTAAGCAAGTAAATACATTTATCTGACCTGACCTTTTGACACATCAGTTAATACCTGAAAATACGTTTCAAGTCATTTTAAAGTTTAATGGAAACTTTAAGCTAACATTATACATATATATATATGTAGTTTCTATGATCTATTAAACAGGTGCATGTTGGTTGGAACGGAAAATAGCCCAAACTGCAGCTGGGTCTACAGAGAAGGATTGATCCGACGACCGACTGCTTCAAAGGCGGGCACGCTATCAACTGAGCTACACCCCGCACCCTTTTTTTAATAGTTAACCATTTATGATTTAGAATATATTTTATACGTTTGTTTGATGTGCACCACGCTCCTTTCTTCTGAAACAACGACCAGCTGTTCCATATTTAGGTCACGTGAATAGCGCTACGACTTAGCGATGGCGGACA
Organism: Cyathermia naticoides; assembly: GCA_033042655.1. NCBI lineage: Eukaryota > Metazoa > Mollusca > Gastropoda > Neomphalida > Neomphalidae > Cyathermia > Cyathermia naticoides. The sequence continues at coordinate 277 of JAUTWP010171889.1, read as the reverse complement.
GGTGGTGACCCATCACGCCGATTTATAGTGTATTTCGCGTGGTCTAATTACGATACAGCAAATGGTTGCGTCAGAAGAATGGAGCATGTTGTACATCAAACAAACGTACAAGATATATTCTAAATGGTTAAATATATAAAAAAAACGAGATTGCCACTTTAATAACTGGAGTAACTACGTGTAGCCCTGCTGGGGATGCAACTGAATTATGAAATCACCTATACCCGGACGAGAACAATACAAAAAAATGAGAGTTCGTTACCATGCTTGTGAAAGT
>JAUTWP010171878.1:0-10137 GCA_033042655.1 Cyathermia naticoides | reverse complement strand
CAAATTACATCTTATTAGGTTTATCAAAAAATAAATGGAAAAGAAAAGTTTATTTATGAAATGATGCCACTAGAGCACTGATTATTATCTTATCATCGGCTATTGGACATCAAACATATAGTAATTTTGACACATTTCTTTATAAGGAAACCTGCTCCTACTCTTACAGATAAACAGCAAGGTTTTTTATATGCACTTTCCCACAGACAGGACAGCACATACCTGCCTTTGATGAACCAATTGTGGATCATTGGTTGGAATGCAAAATAGGCCAAACTGGAAATTAATCAACTGAGAAGGATCAATCCAACGACTGACCACTTCACTCCATAAAGTATGGTACAATTATGCTTAACTTAACAGCAGTACATAACTATTACATTACTCAGTATGTGTGGCCTTGCGAAACCCAACAAATACAAATCTAAATTATTTCTCTCATTTGCTAATAACTGAACTTCCTGCCATAATTTGTTTTGTCTTGTGATTACAATAACATGTCATTTCTATAGCATCTGACACCTGTGTATTCAACTCCACCCACCTAGCAGTAACTTGTGTCTTCACTAAACACAGAATTCAAACATCTGGTGGTTTTCTCACACACACCACTAGCACAATAGTTACTTGTATCCTTGTTAAACAACACACACCTGTTGCTTTCCATCTAAACCTGAATTCTGTCTTAGCTGTGACTTGAATTCTTAATAAACATCCACAATACTTGGTTGGAGTCGATACCAAGGTTAAAAAAAAACCATGCCTCGACTGATATTTGAACTCTCCATACCTATCAGCCTTAAGTCCGATAGCTTAACCACTTGGCCATGGAGACTGGTTCCCACCCTAATAGTTGCTCAGTTATAGTATCCTTAATACCCTCACCCCAATAGTTGCTTAGTTATAGTATCCTCAATACCCTCACCCCAATAGTTGCATTCTTAAACACCCACAAATACTTACCAATCAGTTGGTTATTCCATCATATAGCATGAGTGCATAGAAGTAACAATTACATTAGGAAGGGCTCGTCCTTGATCATTTAGTCACCCCTGGGTGGCCAGATCACAATAATCAGCCCAATTATCTGTGCTGTGTATAATATCACTTGACAAGCATTGTGTGCTGGGGACGGTAATACACAAATCAAACCCAGCCTTTCTGACAGCCACATATACTGACAGCCATAGGAAACACAGCACTCATTTAGTTGACAATTTTTTTGTTTTTGTGGAGATAGAGGGTGAAATATAGTGTAGAATGAATGGATGGAAGGACACATCAAACCATACTATGTGCATGTACTGAAGCATGTTATTGTTTGTGAGCAGAATTCTTGAAAATCTCAAAAACTCATGAATCACGTTTGGTGCTGCGTTTTCTGTGTCTGTCAGTATAGATTGGCTGGGATAATGCAGCTTTCAGCCTGCGACACTTGTTTGTCAGTCTCCGAGGAAGTTCTGTCATTTATGTCACTTTTCCTTTCAAATCCTCCTTTGTGTAAAGCCCATTAAGACCATCATGCTACATTATCCGACAGTTAGTGGTGTAATGAAGGGATAGATGTTTAATAACAACCCAGCATGTTAACTATTACATATACCATGGTAGTACACTCCCACAATGGGTGTAATTCCAGATTCTGGGACAAGTCCCTTAAAGACTGAACCTGCACCCAAGTGGCGTGATGGTAGCATATCAGAATACAATTTAGCAAATATTAAAGTGGCAGTGTCTGGGTTTTAAAAAAATATTTAAACATTTAGAATATATCTTGTACGTTTGTTTGATGAGCACCACGCTCCATGTTTCTGACTCAACGATCTCGCTGTACCATATTTAGGTAACATGAATAGCACTATGACATAGCGATGGGGGACAGGTGGCAACCCACCTCGCAGATTTATAGCGTATTTCGCATAATCTAATTATGATACAGCAAATCATTGCATCAGACAAATGGAGCATGGTGCCCATCAAACAAACATACAAGATATATTCTAAATGATTAAATATTTTTAAAAACCAGACACTGCCACTTTAAATAGTGACAGGTCATTTGAATACTGTGTCTAATTGACATAACACTGTAAAACACATTGGATAATTCAAGTATGAAGAAATATGTGGAATGGTGATGATAAATATTGTTTGGGAAACAAGTTTTAATCACATTTGCCTCTGTCGTGAAATTTTGCAAATTTAAACCAAAAAAATATACTATTGATAAATTCAAAAAATTGAAATAAAATATTTATTATTTACCATTGCCTCATACAATTATTCATTTAAAAAAAAATTAAAAATCAATTGTTAATGCCCAAAAATTAAGATAAAGTATTTATTATTTGCCATTACAATCAAATATATATGACAAAGAGAAATATGATAATGAGGACTACAAAGTATTTGCACAAGTTAATCCCCGTCATGTGGACAGATCATGTCTCACTGTCTGTGAAAACAATACACATGTTAGCCGTAGTCAAACAACCAATTAAAAACCTGCACACAACTGTTACTTACACGCTTGAACAATCTTAACCAATTAAAAACCTGCACACATCTGTTACTTATACACTTGAACAATCTGTAACAATGTTCTTGAAAAATCTAAATGAACATTCTTTGAAAAAATCCATATTCAGATCTTTTCAAGTGCACAAGTTGTATGGAATATTTCCATTTTAACAATGGATGACAAACTGTCCATTCCACTCATGCTGATCTTTATACTTCAGTGGTTCACCATCATTAATTTACTACCATGGACCTAATTTGCATATTCATAAAACATTACAACCAATGGCAGACCAGGAATTGTAAAATGTAGTTTATGTTAGTAATGATTCAAATTAGTGTTAAGATTTAGGTTTAATGGAATGTTTAAGGGTGTGTGTAGGATTTGAAAGACTGTTGATATCCAAGATTAATAGGATAAAAAAAAAAGGTAGACATAGAACCCATCTAGTGCTAGAAAACTTATTTAGTGATGTAGGCACGTTAAAACAAATTCTAGTCCAGTCCAGAACCCATCTAGATTCACAAAAAACAGTTAGGATGACATAATGTCCACCCCTGCTATTGTATTATCAGATAAAATCATGTCATGTTGTTTAACATCTACATTCAGAGCCAGGCTGTTATAGCAGATGCCTACCAGGCGCCATTTATGCTTCAATCCATCCACTGCATCTGAGATATTATATAACAGCATGCTTTTTTTTACAAAACAAATAACAACTATATTTCTGTTTCTGTTCTTTCATTGAAAGCCATTATCTTTACACAATTTTCATTCACTGGACAACATAAGTTTATGTTTCAATCCATCCACTGCGTCTGAGATATTATATAACAAACAGCATTCTTTTTTTACAAAACAAATAACAACTATATTTCTGTTTCTGTTCTTTCATTGAAAACTATTATATTCACACAGGTTTCATTCACAGGACAACGTGTAAGTGGCATGAAATAACCACGCAGTGTTACAATGGAGGGGCATGAAATAACCACGCAGAGTGACAATGGAGTTCGGCAGGTTGAGGCGGTGGTGATGTAATGTAAACACTGGGTACACCAACAGACAGCGGGCCAGGCAGTGAATTTGAGCACTTCTGTGAGCCGTGCTTTGTTGAGTGGCGATCACTGACAATAGTAATAGCAGACAATCACGCACGGCATTGTCAGATGATGATGAGCAGGGCTGAACAGTCAGCCAAGCGACTGATGAACACCCACCTACATGTGAATACATCGCCTACGTGGAGGGCATAAGTTCACTATGATTTTTTACTTGTAGTTTCCCACGAATACACTTTCTCTTTATATTTTCCATATTTTTTTATTCCAACAAGTGATTCACAATTGGTTCATCTAATGCTACCCTTTCCGATATAAATAACAAGTGGTCTTTTATATCCTCTTTCTCATAGACAGCACAGCAAATACCATGGCCTTTGATGTGGACCACTGGTTGGAATGGAAAATAGCCCAAACGGCAAACAGGTCCTCTGAGAAGGATTGATCCAATGACTGACCACTTCACAGGTGGACATGCTACTGCTTCAGCTAAATCAGCTGATATTGAGATATACCATTGTCAGTAATGATGGAAATAATACAGCTTTATCACTTATCTTCTACATTTGTGAGTGAAAAAAACCATGAATTTCATTTTTTGCTGCATGTTTATAAATGACAAAGTCAATATACCGTGCTTATAAAACTTTAAAGTCTAGACTTTATCTTTAACCTTTATAAAGGTAGTCAGGTGTTCATGAAAGGTAAAAATATTCCTGTCTGACTGGTTGAATAACTGAGCTTTTAACTAGTTTTTAAAACAATTTCCTTGAGTTAAATGAGTTAGATTAGCAAAATGTTAATGAATAATATGGAATGTGTGGTATGAGGCACTATGTGGCACTAATTTGTATTATGGATCCATCAACTTACATTGTGTTAGAAAGGAATAAACTAAAATTCCATTCTAACCAGTTTGTATTTAAAATTGTAAATAGCAACAAAAAAATTCCATTTCAAATTATCTCTCAAAATAGTTGATGGCATTTAAACAAAAATCAAATAATTTTGAGATGCATTTTGATTTTCTGAAACATTCAAAATAAAATTATCATTATTCCATCTTACAACGATTGCTTTATGTGGGTTTAGTCAATTTAACAAATACTACACTTTGTTTTGCTATTCTTGTTTGATAAATTAACAATATAAAATGTGGTAAATAATTATGAGTTTTGAAATAATATATACAATTAAGTTTTGCAGCTCTCACTACCTTTCACCAAATACAGCTTTCAAAACAATTAAAACATATTAAAATTTTAATATAGACAAATTACCTGCAAGAACCTGCTGCCTTTGTACACCAATTCCAAGCTCAAACTTTCCATTTCGGAATCCCCGAACTCTTTCACTGAAACTGCGAACCCAGGTGTGGTTTCGTTGAAAGAAAGAAATATTTGAAGTTACACTTGGTGTGTGGGGGCTACCACATGAGCTATCAGAACTGCTCACCAGTACAGCACGTTCCACATAGTTATCATAGGAATAAACTTCACTATCCGTCGACTTCTTCTTTTTCCAACAAACTGATGCCATGGTCATTATTCTTGACAGTACATGTTCAGTGTCCAGGCATAACTACTTCTTTACAAGTACACAACACTGTCTACACCAGCAGTTGTCTAATCTGCATTTCTGTGTAAACCAGCATGATTTCAAAGTCCCGTCCAGCTAAATAACTGGATGAAATCTGTCTATACCAGCACTCTGTCTAAACCAGCATTTGTCTAATCCAGGTTTCTGTATAAATCAGCATAATTTCCAAGTCCCGTCCAACTACTGTAACACTGGATGAAATCTGTCTATACCTGCACTGTCTAAACCGAAAAAAATTCTTTGTCCCAAGTGAATCTAGTTACCTGATAGTAACATGAACTCATGAACTGCAGAGAAAAATCTCATTTAGTTTATAACTAGTTCTTTACACATCTACCTGCTAGTAACTTGTACGAAGATCTCATCTTAGTTTATCACAACAATCAGTCAACAGAGTTGTATCTACAGATGGGAAATCTACTATGCTTTGTTCTGGAACGGTGATGTTAAAACCATGGAAAGCAACTGATAGACAAATACCTCATCAACAAGATAATGGCTCTCTGTATCCAGACACTGCTGCATTCATAGAACAATTATTTAGAATAACTGACATTGTCCAGATACATCCAGTTGTGTCAGGTAGTTCCTTAGTCACATTGAATAATACTCGTAACATGAAATTATCTAAAACATTCCTTTACTTCAAGATTACCTGTTGGTGAAAGATCTCAACAGAGTATTAAACAAATAATGTAAATAATGTCAGGTAGTTCCTCAATCACATTGAATAATACTCGTAAGAAATTCTATAAAACATTCCATTACTTCAAGATTACCTGTTGGTTAAAGATTCAGTAACAAACAAATAATGTAAATAATGTCAGGTAGTTCCTCAGTCACATTGAATAATACTCGTAAGAAATTCTATAAAACATTCCATTAGGCATTACTTCAAGATTACCTGTTGGTTAAAGATTCAGTAACAAACAAATAATGTAAATAATGACAGGTAATTCTTCAGTCACATTGAACAATACTCCTAAGAAGAAATTCTCTAAAACATTCCTTTACTTATACTTATGTCCACATGGTTAAAGATTCAGAAACAAACAAATATAATAATAATGAAATTTTTTAAACTCTGTATTTGTCAAATCCAGTGATATAGAATAACACACATGTAACAGTGTTGAGCAAGTTGAAAGATAGTGTACCTCTCACTAAAATCCAATTGAGTAAAGGGTAGATGTCTTACTGGATGCACTCTCACTGAAATCCAGTTGAACAGAGGGTAGATGTCTTACTGGACGCACGCATCCATGGAAATCCAGTTGAGTAAAGGGTGGATCTTACTGGAAATCCAATTAAGTAAATGGTATATGTCTTACTGGGATGCACGCTCTTACTAGATATCAGTCTGAATGTCATCTAAGTGAATGTTGTCTGCTAAGTTTCCTATGTAAGCTGTCAGCCGTACAATGAGCTCTCTTCAACCAGTGTCCTAAACCTGGCAACATTCTTGCACTCCAGATGACAAACGGTTTGATGTGTCCATATGTCAACTGGCCTAAGCTTGAGGTAAGATGGACGTAGGTCAGTGAGAATTACTTCAGCCGACAGACAATTGAAAGTGGACCGTTCTCCAGAGCCCTGCAAACAGCATCAGTTCACCCAACCATGAGCTTTCTTCCGAGAACAATACCGTACTGCGACCTGGTATAGATAGCAGACCTCCGCCTTAATTAATGTTGTTACAATATTACAAGAAATACAATCGAGCAGGAACCACTCGTGTGTGATCTAGCATGAAAGGTGTGTGTCTGGCAGGTCATGTTGTTTAACGTCTACATTCACAGCCAGGCTGTTATAGCAGTCTGTTGTTACAATATTACAAGTACAATCGAGCAGGAACTACTTGTGTGTGATCTAGCATGAAAGGTGTATGTCTGGCAGGGCAGGTCATGTTGTTTTACGTCTACATTCAGAGACAGGCTGTTATAACAGTCCGTTGTTACAAGAATCACAATGTAGCAGGAACACTCGTGTGTGATCTAGCATGAAAGCTGTATGTCTGGCAGGTCATGTTGTTTAACGTCTACATTCAGAGCCAGTCTGTTACAATATTACAAGAATCACAATGGAGTAAGGAGCACTTGTGTGCAATGTAGCATGAAAGGTGTGGCTGTCCTGCAGAACACTGCAATATATCACTTACAAGTGTGTGGTCAGCCATTCTCTTTACCTTGGTCAAGTACCCACCATTAAAACACATTCACCTTTGATCTGGCTTTTATGTCCAATATATAGTTTCTTCATGAAATTAGTCTCCACACCGGGCATGAACAGACAGTTATCCGCTGACAGATGGGTGAATGTTCACTTCTGTAGTGGCTACAAACAATGTCTTGGATGTTGAGTGGGCAAACAAAGTGGAACTGATAAAACAAATAGGAGGCAATGCAGATTATAAAATCTTCACATTGCTTAGCAAGGCCAAGCGTGTGAAGAAATGCCATCAAGTGATATACAAGTGCTCTATATTGGAGTAATTACCACCGCAAATGCCATCAACTTGAGAGTGAACTGGACCACACACTCTGATATGATATAAAATTAATGAATAAAGATATGGAGTTAAGATTTGATGTCTATATAACTATTATAAGCTGTTGTAGAAAATATTGATTGAAACTTAAAACTCAATAAAGGATTTATATTCAAGATAGAAAAAACAATGTAAATAGCAAACCATGGTAGTGACGAAGACGATGACAATCAAATCAAATCAAAATTGATTAACGTCTTCATTCAGAGCCAGGCTGTTATAGCAGCTGCCTATCACGGGCGCAGTTTATGGTTTTATCCATCCACTGAGTCTGAGAAATGCATTATGGACAATGAAAAGATCCCTTTATGCTTATATCCAAGACAGAAGTCAATACTTGTCTATAATAATATAGACTATTCTTCTCATAGCAGTAATGAATCTTTTACATGCAAAGATGAATAAGTAATATTTAGTATTTATAATAAAATAATTTAACAACAGACTAAAATGTCATCTAAATTTATACAAAGAGCCAAAATACAAACATTATAGATTTTTAAAACAGAAAATGTGACAGCAATAGAAAATAATCTTCTGTACTCAAGGGTGGGTGTTGGGGTATTTGGGTGTACAGTGTTGGTGTGGGGGTTGGAATGTACAGGGGATAGTGGTGGATGTTGGTTTGCGGTTCGGGTGTACAGTGGTGGGTGTTGGTGGGTAGTGGTGTTAGGATGTATGGTTAGAGTGGTGGGTGTGGTGTATGGTGGTGGGGTGTATGATGGTGGTATTGTGCTGTATGGTTAGAGTGGAGGGTGTACAGGGGTTGCTGGTGGTATTGGGCTGTATGGTTAGAGTGGTGGGTGGGGTGATGTTATTCCATGTTTAGTAATCTAGTCATTAGGTTTACAGTCCTGTCAGAGATAAATCAAGCTGACAAGTAAGCAGACGTCAATATTTACATCACAGTTAATGAGTTATACAGACATGAAGCTGGAGTGAAACAAATTAAATTGGTCTGCAGTTTAACAGCCCTACATTGCACCGTGTCAGGTGTGTCAAGACTGCATCACATGGCCATTGTGTTACTGGTGCCTACTGGCGGCAATAAATGCCACAGACATAACATGTTTAATGTCCTGCATGTCTGCTAAATGTGTGCGACTGTAATTAACTTTATATGTACGTCTGCTGTCGAGGAAATTACTTGCACTGTATGTCAATACAGAGTTATCTCCTCCCAGAACAGATAACAAACTGGAGTGGAATGTTGCATAAGTATTCCAAAACAGTTGTTGTGTCAAAGGTTGTGGGATCGACTACAATAAGAAGATTTTTTCTAGATTATTTTCAATATATGAAGTGTCTATAATTAGATGCATTGAAGATCATAACTGTTTTCTTACAGTAGATGAAACATTTTTCTATTCGGCTTTCATAAGAAAATAAACATAAAAGATCCTTGTTATTAATATAAAAATAACCAGGATTTTATTCTAAAATGTCTCTCAATTAATACAAAAAGAATAGCATGTGTGATATCAGGTTGCTTTAGCTAATTATGTATCTCAGTTGCCAAATGTCTAACTTAAAGTAGATGAGAATTAAAATTTGCTACTTGTATTGTTAAATATATATTCCTTTCACTTAACTTCAAGAAGTGTAACAGAGATGGCTGCTGTTAATGATTCCAAATAGCCAAAGATTTATGTTAAAGTTCCAAAGTATTTTCTTTTCCAGAAATAAATTCTGAATATTTTCAATTTTTTGTTTAAATGCCATGTTATTCTCTGTGAAGATCATGATAATGAATATCATAAAAGTCTCGATTTTACAGAATAAATTCTTAGCAAATTTGTATTTTTTGTTTAAACGCCAAGTTATCTTGTGTTTATTTTCTGTGAAGATCGAGGTAATAAAAGTCTTCCTTTTACAGAATAAATTCTTTACAAATTTGTATTTTTTGTTTAAATGCCATGTTATCTGTTATTTATTTTCTGTGAAGATCAAGATAAAAAGTCTGTGTTTAACATGGTAAATGCATGTATAATTCTGGTTCAAACATGTGTACATTCCTTTATAAGAACAGTTGCTGGTCTGTATCTACAATCATCAACAGCGAAATAAAGTGTCTGTGCGTGTGTGGGCCTGACATAGTTAGTTATATAGTTAGTTACATCCAATTAAGGTTCAAGCATGCTGTCATGGGCACACATCTCAGCTTCCTGAGCTCTGTCCAGGACAGATATTAATCTTAGTAGAAGAGAGAAAACCTGCTACCTTTTTCCATAAGCAGCAAGGGAATGTTTATATGCACTTTCCCATAGACAGGATAGCACATACCATGGCCTTTGTTAAACCAGCTATGGAAGCACTGGTCGGTGCAAGTGGAAACGGTCTACCCATCGAGCCTTGCTGAACACTAACTCTGGGTTGGAGTCTATATCGAGATTAAAAATCTCATG
>JAUTWP010171867.1:0-10137 GCA_033042655.1 Cyathermia naticoides | reverse complement strand
ATAAGCAGCAAGGGATCTTTTATATGCACTTTCCCATAGACAGGATAGCACAAACCATGGCCTTTGTTAAACCAGTTTATGGAACCACTGGTCGGTGTAAGTGGAAACACCTTCCCATTGAGCCTTGTGGAGCACTCACTCTGGGTTGGAGTTGATACCGAGGTTAAAAATCCCATGCCTCGACTGAGAAATTCAATCTCAGTACCTACCAGCGTTAAGTCCGATAGCTTAACCACTCGGCCACGGAGACTGGTATTCCTATCTTCACAGCAAGGGATCTTTTATATAATTTGAATTTGTTAATATTTTAGTCAGCAAGTGGAATTGCCACAGCACAGATCTATGGACAACTTTTGGCACTTTATCTGCTTTTCAATGACACGTAAGTATATTTCTTTATACACCATATGTGGGATGTAGCTCAGATGTGAACTTAAAAATTTGTAACCCACAGACATTTTTTAATTTTTGAGCCATTGGTGAAAAGCTCACCAATGGCAATTTTGATTCAACCTACGGTAATTTGTTAAAAGTAATAATAAAACTTAACTTTTGCAAGAAATAAACATAACAGAAGAGTTATTTTCCTGGACAACAAAAAGATAAAAGGGCAGCAACAAATGAAAGGAACGTGGTGCAGATCATTGCCAGATCTAAAAATATCCATTGGTGAAGCTCCTCGCCTATGACAATTTATACAACCTCGGTGGCAATGGCTAATGGTACCATCATTTTTTCAAAAAAGTGTTTTGTTTTTTAAAATAATATCCACTGCAAGTGACTCCAGCCATCATTAAGTTAAATCAATCCTTTCAGTTAATCAAATGGGTTGTGTTTTGTTGCAACTAGTTAATTAAACTTTAAAGATTGTGGTATGTACTGTCTTGTGTGTGGAAAAGTGTATGCCGAAGACCCCTTGCTGTTGATCCAACTACTAATGAGGTTGAGCAGATTTTTTCCCAAAAGTGTTTTGTTTTTTTAAATATCCACTGCAAGTGACTGCAGGTGTGTACAAATCGGTTATCCGGGTGCCTGGTACAATCACAAATGCTTCGGGCAACTAATTATCAAATGGTTGCCTGCCGAGAAAATCCATAAATTAGATGGGTACAACAAACTCAAAAATCACAATTAAGACCAGGTAATTACAGACTATTTAATCATATCGGAGCGGGATATAGCTCAGTTGATAGCGTGCCCACCTTTGAAGCGTTCGGTCGACGGATCGATCCTTCTCAGTGGACCCAGCTGCAGTTTGGGCTATTTTTCATTCCAACCAGTTGTCATCAAAGGCCGTGGTATGTACTGTTCTGTCTATGGAAAAGTGCATATAAAAGATCCTGTGCTGCTTATCGAAAAAGAGTAGCCGCATTAGTGTGGTGGCAGCCGGTTTCCTTCTAAAAATGTGTGTCAAAATGACCATATGAATGACGTCCAATAACCGATCATGATAAAATCAATGTGTTCCAGTGGCGTCGTTAAACAAAACAAACTTTACTTTTTTTTGGGAGAAAATAAAGGTGACCTTTGAAGATAGGTTTGACTGTAATTATAAAAATGATTGCATCCCTTACATTATTTTGTTTATTTTCAGGACTAGTATACATGACAATCCTTTCTATGGCATGCTGGCTGCAAGAAGGAAGCATGCTACAGGAACAATTCCTTGAAGAGTTGCCTTGAAGAGTTGATAACTCATGAAAATAGCAAGAATTGGATACATTTTTGTGTCATAGATATTAGCAATGCAGTGTGTGTTAAATTGATGTCAGTATGTCATGTTATAGTGTAAACATTATATACATACGTCATATAATGTAGTCGGAGCATTACATTGAACGTTACATACATGTATGTGTATAATGTTGTAATGTTAAATTGATACATATATGTCATATGATATACTCAAAACATATACATATGTCATGATAGTCAAAACATTATAAACACATGGGATATGACAGCGCTCGAACTTAATGGCCACACTAGTGGCAATTACCACCAGTGTTGTATAAATTGCTGTAGGCGAGGTTCTTCACCTTTGGCTATTTTTGGCCACTGACAGTGTTTTGAACCACCCTCTTTTCACTTGTTGTCTCCCCTTTTCTCGTTTTGTTACCCAACAAAATAACTTTATTTCTTGCAATGACGTCCAATAACCGATGATGATAAAATCAATGTGTTCCAGTGGCGTCGTTAAATAAAACAAACTTTTATTTCTTGCAAAACTTAAATTTTAACAAATTGACGGGTTAAATCAACATTGCTGTCAGTACAATTGTTTTCAAAATTATGGGTTACAAATTTTTTAAGTTCGAGCTCTGATATGATATAATGAAAACATTGTATACATGTCTCATATGAGTCAAAATATATACATGTATATGTAAGGTAGTAATGTTGAAATGTTAAAATGATGCCAATATGTCATGATATGGTAAGAATTACATTGTTTGTGTTAAGTAATGCTGGGTGTAATGTTGAATTCATCACAACAGATTTGATACCAGCATTATGCACATTGAAGTTTTTCTGTATTTTTATGAATGGGTTTGCCTGGATGAAACAATTTCTTTTTATAAAAGAGATTATTTTTATAATAATATTATATTTTCACTGCTGTCAGAACAAACATGTCCAGTAGTGACAGATTTTACCAGAAATAATAGTCACGTTAGAAATATGTAGTACATGAATACTTTTAAACAGATTTAAAGATGTGTCTAACATGCATTTGTATATCAATATTATTATATATGCCTTAAACCTACATTTAATGTTATATAAACCTTTAACATTTATGTACTAAAACTATCTTTAACGTTTTTGTTATATTCAATATAAATATTTGTTCACATATTAAAAAATAATCAGGGTTTTCAAATTGTTTTTGAGTAGAAGGGGATTAGGTTAAAGTAGCAGGTACTATAATGCTTTGCATCATGTAAAGTGGCTGTTGAGTAAAAAGTAGCCGGAGATCCTTTTGGCCGCCGGCTTAATTTGAAAGCTCTGATAATGATAATGAGTTGATTAAAAAAATAGATATAACAACAATAATTATAAAATATTAATAGTATTATAATAATATAATATCAATAATAATAAATAAAATAATAATAATATAAATAATAATGTGTTGCCAAAAATGAATATGGTGTTTAATTTATTTTTATAGAAATTTGACTAAATGTCTAATTAACAAAACAAAAACATATTTTACTGAATATATGTTAAACATGTGACTATATTTTCTTTGTAAGATCTGTAATTTAAAAGCTGGGTATATTTTAGTGATATGTAAATGAAAACTGCTGTATAGGATGTTCATACTTTATAAATCTTAGATGTCGTGAAGATGTAATGAATGAAAGTCAACATGTAATGTCAGTGGTCTATTTTATACTAAATTTTACAATACCTGGGAGTGAGGTGTGGGTGCCCTTCTGCACCCCTATAGCTACACCACCAGTGTGCTGTATGTTTTATAAGAAGAATGTCGCAGTGTGATATGATTAGTTTGTTGTAAATATTGCAGCATGCACAAGATAAACTATTTGTGAACTCTAGCTGTTTGATTGAGTGTAGGTCTGTAGTCTTGTTTGTAAGTGTAGTGTACTTTGATCTGTCATACAGACCAGTGTATTGGTATCATATACCTGTAATGCATGTAGTACAGAGGTTAGTTAAGCCTGGTTTTCCTAGTCTGTGATGCTCTTCATATAAAATATTACATGTATATAGAACCATATACTTCAAAGAAATTCATTTGAAATAAACCTTTCTTCAAATTGCACTAGGTCAAACTCAGTTAAGCTTGTATTCACAGCAGATTTGAAATGTTTTACGTGAAGATAAATTGTCAAATTCAACCCCTGAAATAACTTCAGTAGTGCTCAGTGATTTCTTTTCTTCGTTTTTTTTTCTCATATTTTGCACACATTTATTACTGTGAGGTGTACAAGTAAAAATAATGGCAAACCAAATCAGTTGATTAACATCTTGAAGACCTCAAGTCTTATTTACTTTAGTGAAATACATGGGATGAAATGAGGTAATAGTTTTAACAAATATACCTGTTAATAGACACTGGAATAGTTGCATTAATATGCTGGATTCCGAATAGCTGCTTTAATTTAATTTCAATAATGTTAAATACAATGTAATATAGCTGCTTTAATTTAGTTTAAATAACCTTATATACACCTTTATATAGTTGCTTTAAGGTAATGTGTGTTTGATGGATATGAACAGAAAATGAGTTGAGTTCATGCAGTACAGTTTTGTACAGAAACTTGAAGACTTGTGAAGTTTCTCATGTTCTATTTATGTTTTATGACTTGTACAGAAAGTTGGGCTCAGTGTTTTTCTCAGGAGTTTGGTACTGTGGTATAGTGTTTTTATATTCAGTAATATGAAACTTTGTATCCTACTTATGACAGTAATGTACATGTATATAAATTAAGAAAAATAACTGTTTTTCAATACATATTTATGTAAATTCGTATTTTACTAAGAATATGTGGTACAATACCAGGGGTGCACAAATTAAAATTTTGCTTAACCCATTAACCCTTTTTAAAAAATGAAATTTATTATATATTTTATTTGTGTTTACTTGTAATTAGATGTTTGAATCTCAATCGAGATTAGGTGGGAATGCAGCAATACTGAACGGGATTTTTTTTTAAAGATAATAAATAAAAAATTCAAGTGCACGTAAAATGGGTTACTCAAGGACAGTTTCTCACAACCCTCACGTGAACGAACCGGTCGTTCACACAATCTGTGCACCTCTGCAATACAATAATTATATTCTTATATTCAGTAGTGTGAAATATTGTATCACTACCGTACTTATAAACAGTAACATGTACATACATTTAAGCATGCAGTACTTCAATCTTTATTCATGTGAATTTATATTTCATTAAGAATAATTAAAATGATTTTTGACCAGTCAAAAATAATATTTGACAATGCTATTAAAATTAATAATATCTGACAATGCTATTAAAATGGTTTTTGACCAGTCAAAAATGATATTTGACAATGCTGTTGACAGCAGCTGCCTTGCCTTGTTAATTTAAGGATTTTCATATTTTTAATTGTGTTTAATTTTCTATCTCTTAATGTCCCACAAAGTAAATATTGGAATAGGGAAGATTGGAGATTCATACATTAATATTAGAATTAAGTTATAATTTGATGAGTAAATGGCACAATTGAATTTGGTTCAAATTACTGAGAAATTTGTTCACACCATCAGTTGATTGAATCCAGAATGCATGTTGAATTCTTTGTTTCTGTTATCACTTTCATAAAATATATCAATTATAATATACCGTAATAATATTCATAATAATATATAATAATATATCTCTAATATAATAATTATTAGTTAAAATTCACAGTATTAAATTAATCTTTCCTTTGTTAAAATGACTTCATTCTCATGCCTCTATTAAATGAGAATTCACATCAATCATTCATTCATGTTTAATATTCATGTGTGACATTCCTGTCTGATATGACATGTCCAGCTATACTAAGTTGGAGCGGGATGTAGCATGCCCGCCTTTCAAGCGGTCGGTCATCGGATCGATCCTTCTCAGTGGACCCATATGCAGTTTAGGCTATTTTTCGTTCCAACCAGTGATCCACATCTGGTCTATCAAAGGTCATGGTATGTGCTATCCTGTCTGTAGGAAAGTGGATTTAAAAGATCCTTTGCTGCTTATCAAAAAAGAGTAGCCTTTGAGGCAGCAGCATGTTTCCTCTAAAAGAAATATGTCAAAATTACCATGTGAATCAGTCCTATAGCCGATGATAGATAAAAATCAATGTGCTCCAGTGGCGTCATTAAATAAAACAAACTACTTTCTATACTAAGTTATTGCTTTAACTTCACATTTGTAGTCAATTAAGTTCAAGCATGCTGTTCTAGGAACACAACTCAACATATTGGTCTGTCCGTCCAGGATAGATGTCAATGGAAGAGAAAACCTCACTGGTGCCACACAATGTGGATACTATTACTGATATTGATAAGCAGCAAGGGATATTTTACATATTTCCCAGGGGACAGCACAAACCAAAACATTTCTATACCAGTCGTGTATCATTGGTCAATGTACATCTCCCCATTGAATCTCGTAGAATACTTACTCTGGGTTAAAACCAATACTCATACATTTAAAAAAAAAATCATGCCTTCACGTGGATTTGAACCTAATACCTACCATTACATCACTTTGTCCAATAAGTAATTGGTCTAGAACCTTTCATTAAGTTCATCTGTGTTTTACTTAACATTCATCTCTATTTTACTGCAATTGATGTTTTCCAAACAAATTATAAAATATACACTCAACTTATCACTTCATATTGAGACCACAGTAAAATGCTTTGGCATCATGTAAATACTGTCACAAAAAACATGTGTATTAATATTTTTTGTTCAGTGAAAAGTAGCTGGAGAGCCTGCCGGCTGCTTGCTTAATTTAATATGTTAATGCAGACATATATTATTACATGTTATCACACGAGTACATGTGTGTATACTGCTGTGTATAAAGCTTATTTATTGCATTGCTTTTTATACTGAAAATCTGAGCAAAGATCAAAAACTTACTTACGAACACCTCACCCCAACCTTTCCTTAATTTACAAATAATACCGTCCCTCACTTACTTGCTTTGTTTGGTTTTTGTTTCTTTCCTGCACATACGTTTGTTTTCACCTTCAAGCACTTCATTACTTTTCTTTGTTTAGTTTTTGATACCATCCTGCTCTTAATTGTTAATTTTTTTTATTTTATAAAGTGTATGGTTTGTTTGGTGTTTGATACCATTGATTCAGCACCTAATTGTTCATTGTTTTATAAAGTACACCACTTATTTGGTTTGTTTGGTTTATCAGGCACTGAAAGCTTCTTTTTTTTATAAAGTACATCACTTATTTGGTTTGTTTGGTGGTTGATACCATCGAGCACCTAATTATTCATTGTTTTATAAAGTACATCATTTATTTGGTTTGTTTGGTCTATCACTTCATAATTTCTCATTTTACTATCCAGTACTTACTTTGTTCATTGGTTCAGATGTCCAGTAGCCGATAAGATAAAAATTAATGTGCTCTAGTGGCGTCATTGAATAAACAAACTTTTCTTTTCATTGGATTTTGTTTTAAAAATCCAGCACATTATATGATTTGTTTCATTTGTATTTCTCCAGCACTTGTATCGTTTGTTATTTTACCAAGTTATTTAGATATATGCACAAATTAAATTACTTCTAACAAATACCCATGCTCAATGGTAATATCAAACATTTACGTTTTAAGATAGTTAAATCATAGTTTTCTGTATCTACATGTACATGTATCCTATACATACATCACTGGAATTTACATACATGATCTAAGTAATAGGCACATAGAACCATTTATGAAAAGCAAAATAAAGATTCAGGCTGGAGTAATAAATAGAATATCAAACTTGCTTCCATGTATTATAAAGTTTAAGCTTGTGACAAACAAAACTTATTTCACTTGGGACTTAAACTTGATAATACATGGAAGCTAGTCGGATATCCTCTATTTAATGACCTCTAGCACAAAACTGAAATCAGCTACTGGTGTTCTATGTCAGATTAAGAAGAGTAAAGTCAGTGTTAGTTTCCTCTCCAGCAAAAAACCGTTCCAAGTATGGTGAACCGAATCCTCCATAAATTCAAAGAAAATCGCAAACAGTTTCTCAACATAAATAACGCAATGAAACGAACATTGTTTTATAAATTATTCATTCTTACCATATTTAATCTCATGTTTGTTTCAGCATGAAAACCTCTTGTGTTCTGTGTTTACAAAATTTCTCACGATTGCACGGCGGCTAGAAAGCAGGTGGAACTAAGATACCGCAGCTTTCGCTCTACCACGCTTTTCAGTCTTAAAGGATATATGTACTCAGTATAAACTAATGCAGTGGTAGAATGAAGAAGGAATCAAGAGATAACAAAATAGGCAATTATTGGTTTTCTTTTTGTGTCCTTTCACCAAGTTATAAAGCTGATTTTTCCAACAAAATAAAAATCATGCCTATGATAATAGGAATTGAATTTTTTTTTTTTTTAATATTTTTAACACGTTACTATGTCATATTATTTTTATTTGTTTAAAATTTCTAGCTTTTCACAACGTTGATAATACTCAAATGTCGTATTGCATAAACATACATTTAATTTAGCCAGAAATGCTTTTCATTTGATTTGTATAGTTTATAATTATGAATTTATTTGTGTCTATCCTACTGTTTTTATTGACATGCAATATTTTGCTTTATATCCTGATTACACACTCAAGCACATTAACTAAATATCTTGCCTATCATAATAATAACCAGAAACACTTTTAGTGAAAACGGTACATATTTGTGTTAGGTTTATATCCTTGTGGTATCGGTTTCGGAGCCCATGAGCAACGATCTCGCATGGTATGGTAATTTTGATGTTTTTTCTTAATATTACTGACATATTCAAATTCTAATATGTTTGTCTGTTTGATAGTTAAACATAAAATACATGTCGTATTTTTTTCTTTCTGGTAGCATATAAAATTATGTATGTAGGATTACATCCTTACATTTTTGATGCGGTATGGATGGGTTTCAGAGCTTTACATCTTCAGAATGTCTGATAGTCAAGAACAGCAACTCCAAAACAACAAGAAATGATATATGGCCGTCCATAAATGCCATAATAATAATAAGAATAAATATTAACAGTAACACAATTCCAAAGAAAACATTAAGGTTTATTTTTTAAATGTCAAAAATGTTTAAAACACTAAAACTCCAAATAAAACAGTGATGTTTTTAGTTTTTTAAATTATTATTTCCAGAGGTAAAAATTGTGTACCCTAAACTTTCAGAATATTTTTTTATATGTCAGAAAGTTGTTTACATTTTCCTGTGTTAGTGACAATAAAATATCAATATCAATAAAATAGTCTCAATCATCAAGTTATCATTAAGTGTGCAGTATCTCTCACCAGTGTCACAAAATATTATGATTAAAAAAATCGAGCCTACCCTAAAACAAATTTCATATATCAAATTTCATGTTAAAAAAAAAATCGAGCTTACCCTAAAACAAATTTCATATATCAAATTATAATATGTTAAAAAAAAAAATATGTTTTAATTTTTTTTTGGTTATTATCATTAATAGCCATATTAGGCATATTTAAATTAATTTAGTGCTGATTAAATCATAATAAAATATATAAACTCATTTGATCATGGTGAAATAATAATAGTGTGCAGTGAATTTAAAATAACATAGAACTGTATCAATGTCATTCTGAAACCATCAGCAGACGACAATGCTGTGTATTGGCAAAATTCATCATAAATATTTGGAGATATCAAGGGTGTTCATGTATAGCAAAAAAGTGTCTTACAGAAAACTACTTTTCGCTATAATATGGTATTATTACTTGGATATATTTACCACAAACTGGTGGCTTGTAAACATAATTTTATTTTTTGGTAATATGGAATGTCTTGATGAAAAAAACTTCCCATATGACAATCATGTGCAATCGTTCTTTAAAATTAGGACTCCGACAATATATTACTTGCTTTCACTGATAAATTCATGTTTGCTCAATTCATGAATACACTCAATCTTAGTAGTCTTATAATTCCATCACATGTTCATCTAGTTAATTTAGTTTTTTCAGTGTTCTTATCCTCTCGGTTAGATTGACCAATACTTAATCCTTATCTTTTATCATACTCGCCTTTACGTTATGTACCTCCCTCCAAACTGTCACCAACTCCCTACATGTATATTTTACACAACTTAGCTATGGGCTGGTCCCAATCTATAGCATAATCAGACTAGTTATTATATAATTTGTATGAACTGAAGATCACTGAAAACCAGTGTTAAAGTGGCAGTGCCCATTTTTTAAAATAAATATTTAACCATTTAGAATATATCTTGTACGTTTGTTTGATGCGCACCACTCCATTTTTCTGACATAACTCTCTGCTTTAGGTGACGTGAATAGCGTATTTCGGGTGATTTAATTACGATACCGCAAATTGTTGTCAGAAGAATGGAGCGTGGTCCGCAT
>JAUTWP010171856.1:0-10143 GCA_033042655.1 Cyathermia naticoides | reverse complement strand
TAAGCATGCTACACAATCTGATCGTAACACCGGTCAGCCGAAATGTACATTCAACCCATTCATCTGGGGAGTGCACGGGTTTTTGTTTATCGATTATCACACTTACGTGTTATAGTTTGACCACGCAAATTTCCTCATCGGTAAGTGAATAACCGATGTAGCCAACAAATATTATATTATGTGTTTTGACGCATCAGTTAATACCTGTAAATACGGTTCTAATACCTTTAACCACTGCATTGTCTGTTTGTGTGAAAAAACACCTCCAGATGGTGATGTAGGCATATAAATACTTTTTCCATCCATCTATTTGAAGAAAAAAAACGCTTATCTACACTAATTGTCATTAGCCACTGTATATTGGTGTGATTAGGAACTTAGCCAGCCGAGATTCGTGCTCGTATTCCCAGAGGTGACATTAAACTAGCACTGGCGTGGAACCCTCTCCAAGTTAATCAATAGGAAGTACTACATTAGTTTTCACTGTGGCCCTTTCAGTTACTAGAGCAGTGGCGGACCTAGGGGGTGCCCCGGGTGCCCGCCCCCCTAAATTTTGCGATTTTTCTATTTTTTACATTGTAAATATTTTTGGGAACTTTTGAGGCGCTTAAGCTTGTCATTGCCCCCCCTAAATGGAATTTCTGGATCCGCCGCTGTAGAGGATATAAAGAAGCCTCGTTTGTATTAAATAAACGTCACCTTGGTGACTAATATCAGTGTAATGTCATTACTGGAGGAATCCTAGACAATGAGGTCTAGCCGAGTTACGTTATTAACTACCGTCATTTAATTATTATAGAAAACATTAAAGTAATTTGTATACAACAATTAATCGATGACATTAAGAGCTGCTCGAATGTGTTGGCTAATATCCTTTATCCATTAGAACAGCAATTAGGACGATTTAACAGTGATTAAGCCCCGTCGTGTGGTCGTATATAGATTATATATAATACAACATCGACTGTCCTATTTACCTTCCTGTCCTGGACAGAATCTCTGGCTGTGTCAGAGTTTGTTCCCACGAGAGGCGTGCTTCAAACCTTGTTTAGTGATGTAAGCACGTCAAACATTTTCCCACTCCAATCCGATTTATTTTGACACCCGCCATTCAAATTGTGCAAAACAATTGTACACCAATTTCAAATTCGGCATTATTCTCCTAAACAGTTGCACCAACACCCACATTCCAGTCGCAAGACTGGGCTAGCGGGAACTCACTTGTTTCCGTTAGTGTGACCGTGTCCCCCTCAGCTCCCTTCCCACTTTTTCTGTCCCGGACGCGGTGGGTGAATAAAACCATAAACTGCGCCTGTCAGACGTAGACTTTACCTGACCTGAAAGAAGGTAGTGTTTCGTGCTATCCGAATTCACTTAGGATAGAGCAATGTGTCACGTCGTAATTTATAGTTATGGAGACCTACACTAGATTTCAGATACATTGTGATGACGACGATAAAGAAGATGAGGATGAATATGACGACGACGATGATGTTGAGGATGGTGTTGTTGATGATCACTATGAAAGCCTGATAAAGAAGGGTTGACTTCCTATTGCATTGTTTAACCTGTCTTGTACGGCAGTGGTCATAAATGACATCCAAGATGGGCGTCTGCTATAACAGCTTGTTCTAAATGAAAACGTTAAAAGGGTTTGACCTGACTATTTCATTATACATCCATAAAATAAAATACAAAGTTAATGTGAAATGAAATTAACACATAACTGGTCATGCTGTTTAACGTCTACATTCAGATCCAGGCTGTTATATAACAGACGCAGCTTGGTTTTAAATAGTTTTACTTAATTCAACAATCCTCTTTTCGTGGAATTGTGTCAGTTCAAATGATCTTACTGTCTAAGCTGCTTATGTAAAAATCCATTCTGTGTCATTTGTGAAAACTGGAAAAATATTTAATGTTCTTACGTCACTAGAGGTGTTCAAGTACGCCCCTCTTGGGCACGGCGTCTGATTTTGTCGGGAGCCCTACCCAGGACGAGGAAGTGTTGCTGCTACAAACTGAAGACTATCAAATAAAATCAATCATATACTTGTACAAAACCCCCTGACGGGTACAAACGACGCTTGGTCGATCACTGAGGAGACTAATTGGATGTACTCGAGCGTCGCATTTCTTTAGCAGCAAATTGTACGACCATGATGAAAACTACTATGACAAATAAAGCCGTTGTTAATGAAGCACGCAACATGTGTCTGTTACTGTTAGACGATTAGACGCAATGTTGTGATGTCTACACTAGCAATGTTGTGATGTCTACACTAGCAATGTTGTGATGGTCTAGCAATGTTGTGATGGTCTAGCAATGTTGTGATGGTCCAGCAATGTTGTGATGGTCTAGCAATTTTGTGATGGTCTAACAATGTTGTGATGGTCTAACAATGTTGTGATGGTTTAACAATGTTGTGATGGTCTAAGAATGTTGTGATGGTCTAGCAATGTTGGTATTTTCACAAATAATAACTGTCACCTATTATTACTAATATTAGATGCAGTTGCCCGTTATGATTTTGTCAACGATCCTCAAACTTTGAAACGGAAATATTTTATTTGGTGCAGTGCAACTGTATTTGCAAATTTTTTAATTTCCCAACGAATAGATAACAAGCGACGCGATTCACCCAATGAGATCTCATCGCATCCAATGAAATGTAATCATTTAGTGTCTCAAAAAGTAGCCTACATATGTCAAGGGTAGTAAACGGAATATGTATGTAGTCTTGATTTGTGAAGATGACCAATTCTTAGTGGACAACATCACCATATTTGGTATAGTGCTTCATTTGAACATATCAATTGAGTTTATCTCAGAAGCCATCTTGACCGGTTTGAATATTTCAAGATGGCCGCCAAAATCCAAAATGGCTTCCAGCGACATTGAAATATCGATCTCTGGCTGCAATACTCAGATAGACAAATGAGGTATCAAATCTGGGGGTTTTGAGGTCAGTGAAATTGATTCTGAATAAGGTATGCTGCATATGTCAGTTATTTTCAAGATGGCTTCCAAAATCCAATATGGCCGCAACCAAAAACCTTAAACATTAGATATTGCAACATGTTTGCGAAAAATTGATAACCTATTGATAAAGAATGGGAAATCCCTTCTGGATGACTTCCCAGAGTTAGTTGCATACATAAAACATGAATGAATTGTCCTTTAGAAAACCATAAGGAATTCAATATGATAAAATATCAAAAATTTGAAAAGGACCAATCCATCATGAAATGGTCAGCCTCCAATATCAAGAATAGTATTTTCTTAGTAATTTTAAAACTTGGTGATTTTGTCCACTAAGTAACATTAAAATTGGTAAGCCACCCTAGGGTGATGGCGGCCATCTTGGATTTTCCCATTTGTGGGCGTCAGGAGAAATATTTAGCTTGGCACTATATCTGAAATCATTTAGAACATGTTAAACATTATGTATGCCACAAACGCCATGATTTGATCACAAATCTGCTACTACTACAATGTGAATGTGAGGCTAATAAATAACAAACACCAGAGCACATTCTCGAAATCTTCCCGCACCTGGAACACAGCCGACATAAAGTGTGGAATCAAGATACAGCCTTCAACATGAAACTTTGGAGACCTGTCGATGAACTCTGGAAAACGGCAAACTTCATCGCTACATACAGATTACTGATTATAGACATGACCATGTAAAGATGGATAACAACTGCTCAATCCACTAACAAAACTAAAAGTGACTGTTATGAACAGGTAACTGTTATATCGAGGTTGAAATGCATTATGAAGGGAATATAGGTCAAGTGATTTTTATAAACAGGTGGTTTGTATGAACAGGTTGAAATGCATTCATTTGTGCTACAAAAGGACGTTTCTCAATTTAAATGTTTTTTATATAGACGTGTGACTTTTTTGTAGCCTTTATAGCCGGTTTGCCTGTGGATGCCCGTATGGTGTAAAAGATAGCTGCAATAACAGCAAATAATAATAATAATAATGCACGTGGCTTCGGTTATTCGTTTTAATAATCGTGAATGGATATTGTGCAACTAAAGCTTAACGCATTTAGCTTTTTAAAGCGTTTTGTTACACAATTACGTTCGTATACGTCAGCACGATAGATTTAATAACGTGGATAAATCCCAAAGGACAAAGCTGTGCTGCTTTTAGATTTAAATTACAATGGTAACGGAAATGAGAACGGAATCTTTACAGGTGTGTCGAATCGAACGCAGCAACCAGAATAAACACGATCTATATATTTTTTAAACTAACATTTTCTAAAACACACCAGATCTTTCCAACCGAACAATAAAGAAAAAAATGTTATGTGGCGGTAGACTAAACGTTAACTTGAGGACACTTTTCTCCTTAAATAATAAATAAATAATTTTTATATATATTAATGGACAGACGTAGGTAAACGAACCAAGCTAAAAGTACGTTTGAGATTATCTGTAATTATCTTAGGCTAAAAGTAATTATTTGAAATCGTTACAAATCAGATAATCACTATTATTATGTTATAATTTACAAATTGTACTTTTTGTGTGCTTCTACACAAAGTTATTAGAAAATACATGTGTTGGAATCTTGGAACTCCTATAATTGCTTAAAGAACTTTTTACCTCGAATAACGTTTTCTTACATTTAAATCAGTTCTATGTTACCGAGTTCGACAATGTGATTCTTATTTTAATTTCAAACATCTGATTATCACAATTAATAACGATGTGTATCGAATGGTAACATGACATTGCCATTGATGAATTTACACCTCACTACACTTTCAGAAAACATTGTAATGGTGTTGCGATACTTTTGTTCAGGTACAGTGGCGGATCTAGGGGACCCCGGGTGCTTGCCCCCTAAACTTTGCGATTTTTTAATTTTTTACATTGTAAATATTTTTGAGAACTTTTGGGGCCCTTAGTCTTGTCATTGCCCCCCTAAATGGAATTTCTGGATCCGCCTCTGAGGTATATAGTAGCAATGACTTTCTTATTGCTTTTCTTGTAAAGTTAGAAAAAAAGCATTGCATAAAAAGCCTTTTGTTATTAAAGTAAAATCTTTGACATTTGAAAGCAACTTTCTAAGAAGCTTTGTTTTGCTTTCACGTGGCATTAAACAACCTCGTTGACTTTACCGTAAATCAAATGTGTCCTGTGTGTTTTACGCAATATTAACACTAGAATAATATCCCTGTGATAATAATTCGGAAGTTCACCGTACTATTTTCTTTGTATGACAATAATATTGCATGCTTAGATGACCAGCTGTGAGATCTATGTAGGCTATATGAACCACGCCTTCTTTGTAAAGGACTGATTAGTGAATATAGATTATCTATATTAACTTCCTACATCTATTCCAACATGTTTCTGGATTTAGCATTGCATGGATACCTAATGTAGCCTATTCCTTTAACCTGTGCATTGCCTCAACAGGTATATGCCGGTGCATAGGCTATCCATGATTTGAAGTTTTTTGTTTATTTGAATTGTTTAGAGGTGGTGATGTGGAAGGAAGCATTGGGTTGGAGAAATACATATAGTCCAGACAAACTGACTATTGTTTGTAAGATGTTGACAGTATAAGAGATTTATCTCGTGTTGTCAGTGATGTTGGTGTTGAGAGCTGACACATATAATATACTGAACACCATTGAAAACGCACCAGAGTGATCAAATGAATACCAATATTTTTTATCTGATAAATCTTGATAGGCAACAAAATAATGATGTACTAGTATTACAGATTGATTTTACATTAAAGCATAAGGAAAATCAATGTTTTTATCGATACACTTTATCTATAATTTAATAAACGCCACTTACCGTAAATCACCATAAAAATGCAAAATTGATGAGTGGTAGGAAAAGCACACAGACTGAAATGTTTCGTGATTATTGAGATAGCTGACTTAACTGTCAGCAAAAGTCAAGTAAGTTTTAGTGTATAAAGTTAGTGTTGACAACACAGTTACAATACCAAAATTGACATATGAAAAGTGAGAGAAAGCCGTGGGTATGCATGAAGCTGAAATGTCAAATCGTGCAATATAAAATCGTATTGGATGCCACCATAATACGATTATTCATCCAATATTTGGCAGATAGAGATATTCCAGTTCTAATCTGATCGGTACTATCACCAGACCTTTCCCCAATCGAACACACCTGGGACGAGGCTGGACGACGTCTCCAACAACGTGAGATCTAAAACGAATTGCAAGTGGTACTCAAAGAATAAGAATGGCATACAGAAACTAATACTGTCCATGAGACGACGCTGCGTGGTTTGTCCTAACGCCCGAGGTGGACACACCCGTTATTGATTTACAATTATGAATTGTTCAGTTTGATGGCTTAAACACTGTTTGAAAAATATTTTTATTGAGTACTTTCATGTGCATTATTACGCAATTACGTTATATATCTAATAAACAACCAAACACATTGTAATAATACAACACATTCAATAATAATGTTTATATCAATATTGAAACCGGTGCGTTTTTAATGATGTTCAGTATATATTTCAATGATGTTGGTACCATCACTTTTGACAGTGATATTTACAAGTGTATGTTTTAATAACTTTCCAAAAACATCTCTTCGACTCTTGTGCAGATTAAGTTTTGATCATGCATGCAATAATCGCTATGTAATTGACACTACATACTATTCCAACTTATTTGATTGGTTCCATGTTTTATGTTACACTATTACAAATTTGAATAACATAAATAAAATTAAAAAAAACAGTCTCACCTTAAAATATTCTATTACTTCACAATATTATGTTGACAATCCAGCAGAGCATGGCAAATGAGACTTCAAAAATAATGGCCATGCACTTTCCATTCAATTTCCTCTAGAACACGTTTTGTCATCTTTCATCAACGAAAGTCGTCTGCTAATATGTTTAAGTATCCATGTTGGAAAAAACACTAGGGAGAAACAAACGCTGAAGTACGTGCAGCGAACTTCAAACCAGAACAAATGTAAGCAAACTTCTTCACTGGCCTATATCAATCGAGAATGAATTGTATGTATCGTCTGCTAACATCATCGACCAAACAAGTCTGCCAGATACCGCACTACGGTACCTACAACCTTGTAATAACTTGAAAGACTACAGTTTGAGATGCATTGGAAAACTCCAGAACAAGTAGAATGTGGTCGTACCTTAATGGGTACTTAAGGTATTGAAATAAATCATACACATAGTATTGTGTGAAGCAAAGAATTTTTTCCCCACCGCTTCAATCAATACTATCCCAGTGATAATTTCCGCTTCCACGTACAGAAAACAGTGAAGGCGCAAAGACCAACGTATTGGTTTAAAATGGGTCTGTAGAATGGCAGCAAATTACAATTGTTTGTTGTATTAGTGGCATAGATAGTGAAAATAGATTAGTTAAATAGATAATATTTAGGGATTTAGCAGGTAAACTATACGGTATCGATATACGTAGCTTCTGAATGGAAGCATATTCAACTATTAATGCTTCATAATCTATTGATGTTTTACTCTAAAGATAAAATTATAATGGCCAGGATATCGGCGGCCGATTGAGATAGATTGTGTTGTAATGAGAACAACCCACTATCACCTTCGCGATGATGTATAATTGTATGTATAAACTTGATTTTTATCGCGATAAAGATTTTCTCATCGCATATAAATAGTTTTCTATATGCGTAGGGGAGAGCGGAGTAAGTCCAGTCACTGGGTAAGTTGAGCCATCACCTATTGCAGCCAATTGGAAACGTTTATGGTGTCATCTGTATTTTCATAGTAGTCCTACTACCTATCCTACCTAATTAAAAATAGACTTAAAACAAATAGCACAAGACTGTAGTGGCAAAGGACAAATAATAAATATATTGATTGGAAAATTTAATTTTTCTCATTTGCTTTCTTCTTTTTGGGGAATCTTATTTCACTGGATCAACTTGCCCCATAGTGTGGCACAACTTAGGGGTAAGTCCATGGTTTTATGGAGCTGAAATCGCCCTCAAATGTGTATGTAAGATTGAAATTTTGACATAGAATACCTGGTATTCAATTGGATTGAATTGGCCATAGATTAGGCACAGGGTTGATATGATCAAAAAATGGCCCAACTTACCTAGCTCTCCCCTATACAATTTAACGGATGGTTTGTGCGTCGTCCAATGAAAATGAAAATTTGGTCTAAATCAAGATGAGACTGGCATGTTTTGAATAATATCGAAATTCATTACAGTAGTTAATAAATTATGGTAAATCATCTAGGGTAAGTTCTGTATTCTAAGCAAACGTTTATTTAACAGAACCAATGCAGGTACACATTAGGTAAAACAAATAAATGGAACACATTGATTTTCATCTTATCATCGGTTATTGAAGTCGTTCAAATGGTCATTTTGACACATTTTTAGAGGTAACCCGCTGCCGTCACATAGGCTACTCTTTTTGAAAAGCAGCAAGGGATCTTTTATATGCACTTTTCCACAAACAAGACAACACATACCACATCCTTTGATGAACCAGCTGTGGAGCACTGGTTGGAACGGAAAATAACCCAAACTGCAGATAGGTCCACTGAGAAGGATCTATCCGCTTCAAAGACGTGGGCACGCTACATCCCGCTCCTTTTGGAAAAGAGTAGCTTATGTGGCAGCAGTGGGTTTCCTCTGAAACTGTTTTACATTCAATAGCTGATAACTAATAAGCAATCAATGTGCTCTAGTGGTGTTGTTAAATAAAACAAACTTTTTTCTTACAAACCTATATGATATACAGATAAGACATACAGCTATGACATACAGCTGTATTGGTTATTGATGCTCAAACGTACAGGAATCCATCACTTGTTGGGTGTTTGCACTCTTAAGTAGCTGTCTACTCCAGGTGATTGGTATGCAATTCTTATTGATCAGATTAAGTCTCATGACAGTTCCGGCAAGCAGAAACACTTGACGACATCATTAACATCTGCTGTTGTCCCTAGATACATTATTCAAGTCTTTTTAAGTCCATGACAAATTAGATGGAATATTTCTGTTTCTACAAAGTTATTTTTATATTTATATTTAATGTATATTCCTTGCCTTTTACAGGATAAACAAAGAAACAACATTTCAAAATATAATTTATTTCAATGAATAGTCATTTCTAAACAAATGTCAACAGAAATAAATACATTAACAAACATTTAAATATCAGAACATTAAATTCATGTGAAAATTCAATGTAGGAATAAAATAATACTTACTTGGACAAAGAAGTAACAATGCTATAAAGGTATCTGCACTGGAACATTCTAGAGATTGTCAAATGTTAAAACTAAATAATAATAATGAGATGCTGAGCTTTCACAAACATAGATCATATTGTTATCACAACTATTATACATCACATTAGATCAAACACTTTACATTGAATTCAGTCCAAGTGTATAAAACACACATAGATTAGACCAAACTGGATAAAGCCATAAACTGCGCCCGTGAGAGACAACAGCCTGGCTCTGAACGTAGACTTTAAACATTTGACCTTGACCAAAATGGTGGTAGTGGTGGGTTGTGTGTGGGTATATTTTCGAGTGTGTGCATGGACACACATGCACGTACACACACATTCACACACATTATTGCCCAATAAACATACATGTATATATAACATAGTATTAGCTACCGTACTAAGAAAAGTAATAAGAAAAATAACGATGTTCTTTTAGTATAAAATATAATTCAAAACATATTTGTAGTGGTTAGTAAATAGCCAACAATGTTGGTGACACTTGGAGTTCAGTATGAGAAAACTTTACTGTACAATTACACAAGTGTGTGCTATCAGTATTCTTGTGGCTGTTTGACACCATCTGTTGGCTTGTGTCTAGAAAGTATTCAGGAACAGGAAAAATGTTTAGCGTGCTTACATCACTAAAAAGTGTTCAAGCATGTCTGTTGTGGACACAAATTCTGACTTCGCCAAAGTTTCTGTCAAAGACAGAAAGGGTGTGGTGGGGAAAAGAGTATTCACAAATTGTAGTACAGTCAAACCTGCTCAAGTGGCCACCTGTAATAAGCAGCCACCTGTCTTCAAAGGTCACTTTTATTTTCTCCCAAATTAGCTAATTTAGTATAATTTAA
>JAUTWP010171845.1:0-10146 GCA_033042655.1 Cyathermia naticoides | reverse complement strand
GAACGGAAAATAGCCCAGACTGCAGCTGGGTCCACTGAGAAGGATCGATCCGACGACCGAACGCTTCAAATGCGGGCGCGCTACGCTCTCGGCTACAGCCCGCTCTGGTTCATCAAAGGCCGTGGTATGTGCTGTCCTGTCTGTGGGAAAGTGGATATAACAGATCCCTTGCTGCTTATCGGAAAGAGTAGCCTATATGGCCGCAGCGGGTTTCCTCTAAAAGATATCTATCAACATGACCATATGAATGACGTCCAATAGCCGATGATAAATTCCAAAAATCAATGTGCTTTAGTGGCGTCGTTAAACAAAACAAACTTTACTTTGTCTTGATATGCCTTCCACTGGGATGTCTAGATCCGTTCCAGTACAACGCATTTTGTGGAGCATGTAACCTTTATGACATACCATGTCAAACTAGTACATACATACACACTTTAATTCTTTCAATGTTTAGAACCACTTCGTCAGCACAGTTTTACACATGTACAGCAGAAAGCGAGTTTAATATGGGGTCTTGTTTACCAAATAACATAGATTTATTTTTAATAATGTAATGTCAACAGAGAGCAATTTAAAATAACTATATACGAGTTCTTTGCGCATTGATGTTAAGTTACTTTAGTTAATTGCTTGCACCACTGAAAACCATATATTTAATGTAGTTATTATAAGATGTTTTGTTTGACAGCGTTCATATACGATGGACTGCACGTTAGAAGGGTATTGCATTAGAGGTTTTTCAATGATCTATTCAATTCGATTATAATGACATACGCAGTCTGGGATTAGTGTAGCACAAGATTAAAGCAGTGGTACCGCGGCCAGTACCGCTATTTCAGTGATATAACACTTGTAACTCATACAGTAACAATAATAGGAAATATTTCATTACAACCCGGAGGGTTATATTTTTTCAGATGGATATTTCACCTGGATGTTATTCAAATCCCGGCTTTTACAACGAATGCAAGACACATTTACAATTACATGTTTTCATAACATTTTTACCGTCAATACAAATACAATTCATCATGTTTTTCTTTCTCACATACTTGGTTCTGTACTCGAACGTCGAGCTGATAATAAGGTGTCAGAGTTGAAAATAACGATTATACCTTTTACTCTTCAAAAACATTTCCCCCGCTGTTTTAAAAAAAAATCTTTGTCAATAAATGAGTAACGGATTTGACATAACATGTATATACATGTTCCTTTGTGGCAGATGTTATTTTATATATCATGGGACCCCTCCAGCAAAACCTTCTGCACTCGCGCCTGTATACCAGAAAGGTTGGTTATATTTATTTTCGTGCTTATATCCAAATAAGGTTCAAGCAGACTTTCATGGTCACACAGCTCAGCTTCCTGAGTTGTCTGTACAGGACAGATATTAATGTTGGTAGAAGAGAGAAAACCCGCTACCGCCACACTCTTTTTAGATAAGCAGCAAGGGATCTTTTACATGCACTTTCCCATAGACAGGAGAGCAGAAACCATGGCCTTTGTCAAAACAGTCAACACTGGTCTGTGTAAGTAGTTACACCTTCCCATGGAGCCTTGCGGAGTACACATAGAGTTGGAGTAGATACTGAGATTAAAAATCCAATACCTCGACTGAGATTCTATCTCAGTACCTATCAGCCTAAAGTCCGAAAGCTTAATCACTGCACCACCATTCGAAGCCGGTTACCAGAAAGAAAAGAAATATTTATTTAACGATATCCTAGCAGATAATTACCAACAGCTATGTCTTTGTTAGATAAAGGTAATGTTTGTTTTATTTAACCTCACTAGAGCTGATATATATGAGTGGGATGTAGCTCAGTCGATAGCGTGCCCGCCTTTGAAGCGGTCGGTTGTCGGATCGATCCTTCTCAGTGGATCCAGGTGCAGTTTGGGCTATTTTCAATTCCAACCAGTGGTCCACAACTGGTTTATCAAAGGCCGTGGTTTGTACTGTTCTGTCTATTGAAAAGTGCATATAAAAGATCCCTTGCTGCTTATCTAAAAAAGTAGCCTATGTGGTGGCAGCGAGTTTCCTTCTAAAAAGTGTGTCAAAATGACCACATGAATGACGTCCAATAACCGATGATAAGATAAAAATCAATGTTCCAGTGGCGTCGTTAAACAAAACAAACTTCACTTTAGAGCACATTTTTATCATTGGTATGTCAAACATGATTATAATTATTCAAACATGATTATAATTATTCAAACATGATTATAATTATTCCAACACAGTTTCAGTTGAAACCTTCAACGTTTGTTTTCATTAGCAGCAAGATGTCTTTTATATGCGTCATCCCACATACTGGATAACACATACCACGGCTTTTGTCCAGTAACGAAAACAGAAACAGCCAAATCTCAGAATGAGTCAACTTCGGGGGCTCGATCCTCCAACTCAACGACCATAGACGAGCGCTCATCCGACTGAATTCGATCCACCCACCTCTTTGATATAATGCTTAGAACCATTAAATTTTAAAATACATTTTTGTGAGAAAGCCAGACGTATATGAGTTTCGCAATACGATTGATTGATTTTACACAGAGAAAAACTAATAGTAAATAGATATGACAACAGTGCTTGGTGTCAGAGGAACCGGGAAGTACTTGTAAGATATAGAAGTAACATAATCGATCGTGCCTCTGTCGCTTGCTCCAGCGATTTCATTGATCAGGACGTGCGACTCATTTTTCAAGTGATCTGGCGTAAAACATCACTTTTTATAGTCACTGCTATAGACTTGCGCATCCAGGTAAGCTTGCTAATACGTTTACGTAATTAATAAATATGTTAAAACACATACTTTTAAATGTTAAATTACATGATGAAACTATCCAAAATTAATATTAGTTAACTTAAATTAGAATGTTTATTTAATATTAAAAAAAGCTAAAAAAAATTGTGATTTGATAATAAATTAAACGGTATAAAATAACTTGGTAATAAAATTGTTATATTTTAATATGTACGTTATTATTTTTATTAGATATATAAAACAATTAAAATTTTTAATAGAGATAGATTGACTTAAAGTGGCAGTGTCTGTTTTTAATTTTTTATATTTAACCATTTATAATATATATTGTACGTTTGTTTGATGGACACCATGCTCCATTCGTCTGACGCAACGATTTACTGTATCGTAATTAATTACGCGAAATACGCTATGAATCTGCGAGGAGGGTCGCCACCTGTCCACCATCGCTATGTCGTAGCGCTATTCACGTGAACTAAATGTGATACAGCGGGATCGTTACGTCAGAAACATGGAGCGTGGTGCTCATCAAACAAACGTACAAGATAATAATATTCTAAATGGTTAAATATTAAAAAAAAAACACTGCCTCTTTAAAATATTTTACTTTTAATAATACATATATATTTTATGAGATTCTTACAATAATAATTTTTAATTAATTCATTTATTATTGGCTATACAGTGTACTATTAATTACTGTGTTCGTTAAGTAAGTGTTGACAGAAACTTTAGTAAAACATTTTTTCCAGGAGTATTATGATTTTTTTTATAAATAAAACAATTTTATTTTTCTAAATTGAAAATGGTGGAAGGACATTTAAAATGTTCTCTACTCATAGTTTATGTATCCAAAAATATGGAGAAGGCCTAGTAAGTTGTAAAACGTGCCCAATCCATTTGTTTTTCTAATTCAATAAAATATGTTTCAATCAATCAATAATAGTCACTCAAAATAATATTTATTAATACTAAATAGTGTTGAGTTTAATTGATTGTGGTCTATTTAAAAAAAATTGTGTGCATTTCGAATGCATGTTAGTTTGCTTCCTAATAGTAATACATCATAGTCAGTAAAAACTCTAATATGCTATATTAGACTTGACAGTTATTCACAAAACATTGATCAAAGGGATGATAAAAACAAGAAAGAAAAAAAAAACAGATAATATTTCATTTTTTTTCTCTGTCAAATATGTATGTAAAAGTAAAGTTTGTTTTGTTTAACGACACCAGTGGAACACATTGATTTTTATCTTATCATCGGTTATTGGATGTCATTCATAAGGTCATTTTGACACACTGTTTAGAAGAAAACCCGCTACTGCCACATAGACTACTCTTTCGATAAGCAGCGAGGGATCTTTTATATGCACTTTTCCATAGACAGAACAATAAACAGAACAGAATGGAAAATAGCCCCAAAAATATGTATGTATTTCAGGTCATTCACCATTGGAACCTTTCGTCTACATAGTAATTCATTGCCTCTAGATAATTATGTCAGTTAAAAAAAACATATTTTGGTGAACATGTTTTGAACCACCAGTTGGTAATAAAAGTAGCACAAACTGCAAATGGGTCCACTGATTAGGATCGAACTGATGACCAATATGTCAGGTTTATAAATGCAACAAAATTTTGACTAAAAAGTAACTAACTAGTATAGGCTATATTTTGATAACAAATGAGATATAAATTTTAAACTTGGCCTGAAAAAAGACGAAGTATGATTTGGCTCTAATCTCTCAGGGTTATCAACATACGTATGGCCCCATTTATATCTGTTATATACACATTATGTTCAATGCCACAGGTTTTGTATTTGACCTGTCATAATTTTTTCAATAATCAAATAATGAGTGGTCATTATTGTTTTGACAACATGAGATATAATGTACACCACTGAAGAAAAACAACAATAAAAATCATAGAAGGTGCATGTACTAGAATTTGTGCAGAGGTTGTCTAGACTATGATGTATAAAATAATATCAGTTCCATTAGTTACATTATATATTAAAAACAAATTTGATTTGAGGTGGGGGAGAGGGAGTTGACTTCCACATCCTCCTGCCCCCATACCTGCCTATATCATTATGTGTCCTCTGAAAATTCATCTATATCTATAATGAAAGACTTAATTCCACTTTGTTTAGGTGTGCAGGGTAGGGGACTTAATTCCACTTTGTTTAGGTGTGCGGGGTGGGGGACTTAATTCCACTTTGTTTAGGTGTGCAGGGTAGGGGACTTAATTCCACTTTGTTTAGGTGTGCGGGACTTAATTCCACTTTGTTTAGGTGTGCGGGGTGGGGGGACTTAATTCCATTTTGATTAGGTGTGAGGGGTGGGAGACTTAATTCCATTTTGTTTAGGTGTGTGGGGTTGGGGTGGGCTTATGTAGTTGTATTAATGTTATTTATATGATTGTATTGTCTATTAAGCTATTGCATAACAATTAGACGTTATATATTACATTATTTACATAAAATGAAATTGTCATCTAGCCTAATTTGGCTGATAAAACACATAAAACATTAGTACATGTATATATACATATATGTATACTTAAAAAGAAGATGGATAAGTAATTACATGTACACATTTAAAATAATGATTGTAAGACTAAACTAAATACAAATTTCACAAAAAGTTATAAAAAAATAAGTCAAAGACAATAATTAATAAACAATATTTTTTTATAACAAAATGTGTTTAAAGTATTAAATACATACATGTATAAACTTAATTAAGAAGGCTATTGTACATTTGAAACTTAATGAATAAAGATGTGTGCTATTAAAGGCTGTGCTTTGATATTCATTACTAAAATTAATTGTATTAATATTTGGAGATAAAATTTGATGATATTCATATGAAAAATGCTGATATTTGGGTGAACAAAATTTGGTAACTTGGATTCGGTAGTTTTTGTCAGGTGAGTTTATTCACAATGAACTGACTGATTCAGTGGTGATAGTTGTTGCAAAAACATGTGATAAGAGAACAACAAAGGTCACTATAACTGATAATACATCACATTGTACGTTAAAGTAGCATCGTTGTCCTATGTTTTACTACATGTATTAACCCATTGACTGTTATATTCCAAAGATTAGAGTCTATATGTACACAATGTGCGTGTGTTTATAGTGTACTCTTATACACAACAGATCAACACTTACCTTTCCTGTCTGGTCTGATTAAGTGGGAGATTTTTTTTCTTTTGGGTTTGTCTATGTTGTTTAGCTATAAGTTTAACTGTTTTCATTCAAGTTGCATACATTAACAGAATGACTGTATTTTGTATGTAGATTTGCTTTTATTATTATTGTTTTGTGTTTTTTAAATATTTTTATAAATATTTTGTGATATGATTGGAATTGAGTTTTTCTATTACTAATTAGTCTTAACCTTTTTAGTACAATATCTAAGTTTCTTTAGGAACAGTGTTAAATGAAAGAAAGTACATGTAGTTTTGTTTTTAGAATATCAACTGTTTAAAGGTAGTAAATGTAAAACCTTATATATTTTTGTTTACATTTTAACTAATTATAATTTTGTTCTTGATATTTTAAATTAGTTTTTAATATGTCATCAGATTAGTAATCGTGTTATTATAACTGCTTAAATTTCATTGCAGTTGAATGATGCACAATTTTTGCTTAAAAAAATGTATTTATATTTATCTTAATATTCTCTTTTAAAATGTTATTATGGAGAAACAGGTATAAGGTTTTATATTTACACCTGAACTACAGGTAATAGTAATAAAATATTTCTAAACAAAGAATATCTTTTGTATCATTGTTCAGACCCTGTATATTGTATTTGGTCTCGTAATTGTTACTTCTATTTAGACAAATTTTGTTTCTTTGAAAACATTTAAAACCTTCTTCATTTTTTGTGCTGAACTGAATTTGTTTGTAGTGAGGGAGGTGGGGAGGCGAATAGTTGTATTAATAAACATTGCAAGATACTTTAATCCTTTAATTTGTATTAAAATTAATATCATAATACTTCTTTTTCCCTTTGACTCAGTGTATGAGTCGGATCGATCCTTCTCAGTGGACCCAGCTACAGTTTGGGCTATTTTCCGTTCCCACCCACCGGTGGTCTACAACTGGTTCATCAAAGACTGGTATTTACTGTTCTGTCTATGGAAAAGTGCATATAAAAGATCCCTTGCTGCTTATCGAAAAGAATAGCCTATGTGGCAGTAGCAGGTTTTCTTCTAAAAAGTGTCAAAATTACCATATGAATGACGTCCAATAACATTAACAGATGATAAGATAAAAATCTATGTGTTCCAGTGGCGTCAAAACAATTTTTTTACTTTTTCAGTGTATGATGTTTTAGTGTGGTTGTCATGGGAAGGAAAATTGAGCTTGTTGCATTTGACGGGACGTACTACCCAGTCGCGGCAGCAAGCTGTGTGTTCTTCCTGTCTCTATACAAGTATGTCAGTCCTAGTCTGTCCTCCTTCACCTGCGAGGGTTACAAGTCCATACGCTCAGATAAACAGATTGACTGGAACACTAGGTAAGTACAACAGGCTCATTTGGGTTTTTTTTTATCAATCAAGTACATGCTTTCTTAATTAAATAATTATTGAAGTACGTGCTTTCTTAATTAAATAATTATTGCATAAATAGTTAAAGCAGCAATATCTATAGTACATGGTTTTGTGGAAATTACTTTAATTTTTGTCAATATGTGAAAAAGAAGAACAGTTTTTGAAATAAATAATGCTGTTGTACTGAACTACTCTCCCAATTGAACGAGATCTCGCACCGTTGACCAACTAAATATTAAATAATACGTAAACAATACAAACTGAAACAAGAAAGTGATGCTTTTGACTGACAACATACTTTTTACAATTTCAAGTGTGTTGGCTAATATGTGTTGTATGATGTTTTATTTACTTTTTGAATCATAATATATTTTTGTATATCAGGAATACTGTGGACCACTACTAACTGGGATTGACTGCATGCTATTGTTAAATGTAATGCAGGGCTCAGACTTAAGAATTTGTATCCCATGTCAATTTTGAAAATTTGTGGCCATTGGTGAAAGGTTCAATGACGGGAATTTTGATTCAACATATGGCAATTTGTTAGAACTTAATTTTTGCAACAAATAGACATAACATAAAAAGTTATTTTGCTCGGCTACAAAACAAGAAAAAGGGTGTGACAGGCGAAAGGAGGGTGGGGCAGAACATTGCTATTCAGTCATTCAGTCTGAAAACCTGATGAATTTGTGTTTTTTCCAGGGTGAATTCCACAGTTCATTCTGCGATTGTAACCTGTATGTGCATGTACTCGTTGATGTATGATGATGGAATTAGTGAAGATCCAATATGGTGAGTGTTTTTAAATGAAATGTTGTTCCAGTCATTAATATTCTAATAGTATTAACTGATAGAGTTATATATATACTGATTTTCATTTTTCTGTTTGTGCATCTACTCTTGAACGACTCCTATAATACCATTTACTTTTTGTTGTGTTTGCTGTGTGTGTTTTGTGTGTTCCACATTGTTAATCTGTAATCCACATGTCAAGAATGCTACATATTTGATATTGTTCTAATAGTAATAATAATAACCGCTTATTAAATCATAAATGATATGCTTTAGTCTTGTTGAATACAAATTCCAGCAGGTTTTCTTTTTTAATATAATTAAATTTTTATCTATAAACCATAATTCCATGAATTAAAATCAGTTAATTATATATCTTTTCCAAGGTGTGATGCCCCAATGGTCCGAACAAGCTGTGCCGTAGTGGTTGGCTACATGACTGCTGGTAAATAAATACATTTGAGATGATCATTCACTTTTAAGATTATCACACATTGTTTTTGCATGTCGGCCTACCGTCTGCTGTTCTGAAGTGTGGTGGAGCTAATCAGTCCTTAGTGTTTTAGTGATCGCTCAATTTAAAGGTGGAGTGTCTGTTTTCTATAGTTTATTATCTTTTACTACTGAAAAATACAAGCAAAACTACAGTTTTAATAAATTCATGCGTCTTTTCTATAAAATAATATTGCCCATTACGAAAAATCAATACTCAAATCATGTCTCCTCAGAAGCCATAATTCATCTAACTTGAAGATCCAAAGGTCACGTAGTCTTACGTTCACTGGAGGCGAGACATGCACGTGATCTAATGCTAATACCGACCCGGCTTTGAGATCCA
Organism: Cyathermia naticoides; assembly: GCA_033042655.1. Taxonomy (NCBI): domain Eukaryota; kingdom Metazoa; phylum Mollusca; class Gastropoda; order Neomphalida; family Neomphalidae; genus Cyathermia; species Cyathermia naticoides. Next base: position 1,170 of record JAUTWP010171845.1, on the reverse strand, counting down.
TTAGTGAAATAAAGCGCTTTTCTCATGATCTAAAATTAGTACATCAGATCATTGCGTCAGAAGTAAGGAGCATTGTGTACAGCAAACAAATGTACAAGATATGTTCTAAATGGTTAAAAAAAATTAAAAACCCAGACATTGCCACTTCAAATGAAAGTATTGTATATTTTTATTAACTTGCTTTAAGATAATTATGTTGTTTTTGCCTAATTATAATTATAGTAATATTGATGTTTTTGTCACTTCCACTAAAATGTATAATTTTCCCAAACTAAAGTGAATTAATCTTACATGAGTGTTTTTATCTTAATACATATTTATTCCTTTTAATCATCTAAGGCAAGATTTTCTGTTGATGGTTCAGTGTTTATTGACACTTCTATAGTTAAATAAAACAAACTTTACTTGTTTTCATTGATGGTTCAAACTTTGCTTAAAGCTATTCTATAAAAGCAGTTTAAACTGAAAATTAGAGCCGGTCATTGCTCAAGTGGTAGCATGTCTGCTGTGAAGCAGTCTGTCGTGGGATCGATCCTGCACAATGAACCCATTTGCAGTTTGGGCTATTTTTCGTTACATCCAGTGGTCCACAACTCATTCATCAAAGGCCATTGTATGTGCTGTCCTGTCTGTGGGAAAGTGTATATAAAGGACCACTAGCTGCTTATCCGAAAGAGTAGTCTATGTGGCGGTAGAAGGTTTCCTCTAATAAAAATGTGTCAGAATGACCTTAAAATGTGACGTCGTATAGCCTTGATTAAAAAGCAATCTAGTGGCATCGTTAAATATAACAAACTAACTTTTAAACTGCAAATTAAGGTTGAACCATCAATTACAAATCAGACCTTATTTAATTTTTGTAATAATCACCATGTACCAGTTATCATGAATTAGTCCATTCTTACATTTACTGTACTAATCTTGAATTTTATAATACAATTGTTAACTGGCTTGTTAAGTTTTCATAAAAATCATACCATACAAATTTTACAAAAAGTTTGTTTTGTTTAACGACGTCACTGGTACACATTGATTTTTATCTTATCATCGGTTATTGGACGTCATTCTTATGGGTATTTTGACACACATTTTAAGAAGGAAACCCGCTGCTGCCACATAGGCTACTCTTTTCGATAAGCAGCAAGGGATCTTTTATATGCACTTTTCCAT
>JAUTWP010171834.1:0-10146 GCA_033042655.1 Cyathermia naticoides | reverse complement strand
AAATTTGTTAGATTTTAAATATCATTTGGTGTTATTATTTATTGGTTTCACGATTAAAGGTTATTTCTACCATAACACTATTAGGTGTCAAATATACGGCATTTGAGCAGTTTAGTTGGTTTCATTTTTTATGAGTTAATTTTTAATGTTATAGTTCGAAACTTTCCTGAGTCTAAAACAGTTGATAAACTGAAACCAGAAGAGGCGTCTGCTATAACAGCCAGGCTCTGAAAGTGAACGTTAAAAACACCCAGTGGTTCGCAACTGATTCACCAAAGGCCGAGGTATGTGGTGTTCTCTCTGTGGGAAATGCATATACCGGTAAAAGACTTGCTGCTTATTGGAAAGAGTAGTCTATGTGGCGACAGCAGGTTTCATGTGATAAAACTGTCAGAATGATCGTATGTTTGACATTCAATAGCCGAGTATTAAAAAGTAATTAAATCAATGTTCTCTAAATATAAAACATGTTAGCTAATCCAAAATCGTTTTGTAAGTAGGCGAAACGATAATAAAATGTAATATTATATCCAGGCCTTTTTAAGCTGAACTAAATACATGTAATAGAGAACAATATAATCTGACGGAAAAGAGATGACGGGGTGGGATGGGGTTCGACCATATGGATCGGTAACACGTTGTTTTTGCAAAATTACAAGTAGGCCTACAGTGTATTGTGAAGTTTAAACGTCAAAAAGGCCACAAACTTTCTCTGGTTTCTGGATTTCGACCTAAATCCGTTAATACCTTTGACTTATCCAATACCAGTGGCGGATCTAACGGGGACCCGGTATTCCGCCCCCTAAATTTGGCAATTTTTTTAATTGGAAATATTTTCAGGAACGTTTGTGGCAGTTAAGCTCGTCCCCCCCCCCCCGACACACACACCCCTAAATGGAATTTCTGAACCCGCCACTGAATACCACGCATTATGAGTTTTTTTCATCTCTAGAACCTTTCATCTTATCATGCGATTATATGGATTTATTTTACAGTTGCCTGTCAACATCTCTCATTTCCTGGTCATCGTTATAAACTTGTAGTGTAACAAAATTATCGTTGACGGTGTAACGTATTTTCGTGTCATATCTAATTAAGGCCCAAGCACGCTATTCTTATAGACGTTAATGGGTTTGTTATATGGAGCAAACCCCTTGGTGCCGCATAAAAGTTGCTTCTTTTGATTAGTAATATAATGTCCGTTTACTGCACTTTCACCTTCAATAGAGCTTAAACGCGATTGGACGTCGGATCGATCCCTCTCAGTAGACGCATTATGGTATCCTCCATTCTATTCCAATGGGTAGTCCCTGGGTGGTGCCATAAAGGTTATGGTTTGTGCCGCCTGTGTAAAATTAAATTAAAAAAGATAATTCGTGAAATATGAGTCATTATATAGATTATGTTTTACAATTAACGCATGACACATCATTTCATTTTGGGCTGTTTTGCTCCAAACAGTGGCCCACAACTTGTTGATGAACTACCGTGGTCTGTGCTGGACAGTCTTTTTTAAAGTGCATATGTAAAAGACACTCATGGTGCTTTTTGGAAAGAATAGCCAATGTGGCAGCAGCGGGCTTCTTCTGTGACCATATTAAAGATGCAACCGTATGTTTGACACCTAACACTGATTGAAAAACCTTTCCTTTTCTTTTCATTTGATTTTAAAAACAATGTACTGGGTTGTCGCTTTTGTTCTTTTCATTTCAAAGTGCTCTATATACAATGCTGATCTGTTTTAAAACATCCATATATTTAATCAAAGTCATCTATTATAATATTAAATAGCTTTGTGGTAGATACCACTAATTAGAATATTTCTTTGATCTGTAATTATGTACAGGAGCTAGTTATACACAATGCATTTAGAAGCCAACTGATGTGGCAGGAAAGTTTTTTCCTTATGTGTTAATTTTCGCCTTCATAATTACTGACGGTATTCTTTTAGCTTGACCAGGACCAGGACATTTTTTTATCATGCTTACATGACCAATTAATTGGTGTTCAAACACGCGCAACTCGAATCTCAGTCGAGGCAGGGCTGGGCAAAAAATGTACGTGCTTACATCACAAAAAGTGTTCAAGCACGCCTCTCGTGGGCACAAACTCAGAGTTCCCCAGAGATTGTGTCCAAGATTAAGTTCAGTAAATATAAGTTCACACTTTTATGCCTTGAACATAAATATTATTACCTCCTTCCAACTATTACTCTTTATTAGCAGCAACGACTCTTTTTGTTTAGCAGCAATCAAACTGAAGAGTCAAAGGATATTTTAGCGTGATCAAAATCCCCATAAGACTGAGTCTCCGTTTATGAACTAAAAACCGAAGTTTTAATTAAAAGATATTTTTAGCGTGATCAAAATCCCCATAAGACTGAGTCTCCATTTATTTACAGAAAACAGCATCAGCTGGTTGAAGAATCCGCACTACAACGTCAGTTCCTGCAACATCACACGCACAAACTTCTCTCTCAGAACATGGACGAGAAGGTCATGCAACATCTAATTAAAATGGTAATTAATTTATTTATTTTTTACAAATATACATGGTTCTATTAAGGAGCGGGATGTAGCTCAGTCGGTAGCGTGCACGCCTTTGAAGTGATCGGTCGTTGGATCGATCCTCAGTGGACCCATCTGCAGTTTGGGCTATTTTCCGTTCCAACCAGTGCTCCACAACTTGTTCAACAAAGGTTGTGGTATGTGCTGTCCTGTCTTTGTGAAATGCATATAAAAGATCCCATGCTGCTTATAGGAAAGAGTAGCTATGTGATGGCAGTGGGTTTCCTCTAAAAGAAATGTGTCAAAATTATCATGTGAATGACGTCCAATAGCCGATAAGATAAAAATCAACTTTACTTTACAATAGCCGATGATAAGATAAAAATCAATGTGCTCTAGTGGCATCATTAAACAAAATAAACTTTACTTTGTTTCTCTCGAAATATTATAATTATAACTAAAGTTATACAGCATTTAATTAAAATAGTAATTAGTTAATTTATTTTCACAAAATGCAATATTTGTTATGTTTTAGATTTGTTAAAGTTTGGATTCAAAGTACTTGTATCAGTATGTGTCATAATATAATCATGCGTAATTGTTTCTGTTTCGGAAAAGTAAAGTAAAGTTTGTTTTGTTTAACGATGCCACTGGAACACATTGATTTTTATCTTATCATCGGTTATTAGACGTCATACATATGGTCATTTTGACATTTTTTAGAAGTAAACCCGCTGCTGCCACATAGGCTACTCTTTTTCGATAAGCAGCAAGGGATCTTTTATATGCACTTTTCCATACCACAGTACATACCACAGCCTTTGGTGAACCAGTTGTGGACCACTGGTTGGAACGGAAATTTTCAACACAAAAAATTACACAAATTGAAAGGTGAAGTAAGAGTCATAAGTAGATTAACGATCAGCCGTCATGTGACATCGTTCATTTGTGTCCATCACGAGACATCCAACACTTTTGAATCACGTTTGTAAGAAATTTGGCTTGCTGAATATTACTACCAGTTCTGTGTTGGAAATGTCTTGAACTGCTGGAAATGGATGAGCTATGCATTTCCATACAGCAGAAGGCTGCCAAATAGGTGCGTGTGCGGGACCCGAAACAGAGAATCAATTACTCACAGCCTTATCATTAATAAATTCTTAAAAATAGAAACAGTCACTTTTTTTTTCAGTCAGTAGCATGTTCGCCTTTGAAGCGGTCAGTCGTTGCATCGATCCTTCTCAGTCGAACCAAATGCAGTTTTGGCTATTTTCCATTTCAATCAGTGCTCCACAGCTGGTTCATCAGGCTGTGGGATGTGCTGTCCTGTCTTTGTGAAAGTGCATATAAAAGATCCCTTGCTGCTTATTGAAAGGAGTAGCTTGGTGGCACCAGCGGGATTCCTCAAAAAGAAATGTGTCGAAATTACCATAATTATAATAGCCAATGATAAATTAAAAATCAGTGTGCTCCAGTGGCGTTGTTAAATAAAACAAACTTTACTTTGTATGTGTGACGTCCAATAGCCGATGATCAGATATGAATTAATGTGCTCCAGTGACATCGTTAAATAAAACAAACTTTACTTTTTTGTTTTAAATGAATTTAACTCCCTTATGTTTTTAATTTCTGTTTCAGAACTCAGTTAATTTAATTGGAGAAATGCTTTCTCATCACCCATCGGCCAAGTTGGATTCCAGCGATTTATTGTACGAATATCAACGACAAATCAGTCTTAGAAAGGAGCGGAACCAGTGATTTATTTTATACCAATGACAAATCAGTCTTAGAAAGGAACGGAATCAGTGATAGGAAAGAAGTGTTTGTTTAATGACACCCGGTACATTGTTTAATCAGTGGTTATTAGATGTCATACAGTATTTTTAACACAGTAGTGGGTCCATCTTTGAAGCAGTCGGTCGTCGGATAGATCCTTCTCAATGGAACCCATCTGCAGTTTGGGCTATTTTCCATTCCAACCAGTGGTCCAAAACTGGTTCATCAAAGGCCCTGGTATGTGTTGTCCTGTCTGTAGGAAAGTGCATATGAAAGATCCCTTGCTGCTTATCGAAGAGTTTCCAATGTGGTGGCAGCGGGTTTCCTCTAAAAGAAATATGTGAGAATGACCATATGAATGACGTCCAATAGCTGCTGATAAGATAAAAATCAATGTGCTCCAGTGGCGTCGTTAAATAAAACAAATTTTACTGGTTAAAAAGACAAGCATACAGTGATGAACCAGTTGTGGAGCACCGGTTGGAACAGAAAATAGCCCAAACTGCAGATAGGTTCACTGAGAAGGATCGATCCAACAACCAACCACTTCAAAGGCAGGCACGCTACCGACTGAGTTACATCCCGCTCCTAAACGGTGTTGTTAAACAAACATTCCTTTCCTTGTGTAATTTTGATGTGAATATTTCAATTATGTAAAAATTGTGTAAATAAATAAATTATATTTTCAAAAATAAAAATATGTACAACTTTTTTGTTTTTAATAATTATACAGAAGTAACCCTAAATGATTGACGTTTTATTTAATAACGTCAAACACATGGTCATTTTGACAGATTTCTTTAGAGGAAACTCGCTGCTGACACATATGCTACTCTTTTTGATAAGCAGCAAGGGATCTTTTATATGCACTTTCCCACAGACAGAACACATGCTACAGCCTTTTATGAACCTGTTGTGGACCACTGGTTGGAATAGAAAATATCCCAAACTTCAAATGAGTCCATTGAAAAGGATTGATCCAATAACTGACCGCTTCACAGATACGCTACAACTTGATGTACACGTCACTCTAGCATGTTAACAAAAGTATACACAAATATTGTTTTACAAAGAACAACATTTTTTACTTAACTTTAAAATGTCTATCAAATCTAGAAGCTTCGATATAATAATAATTATGAATATAAAATAATATTATACTTTTTGTATAGCGGCCATTTTAAAATCCAAGATGGCCGCCTACCCATGAACATGCCAGTATTTTTTTACATTCACTAAGATATACAATAAAATAAAAACAAAACTTATTTCAAAATTCTGCTCCGATTATTCTGAATTATACAAATTTAATGGTGTAAGGGGAATAACTCCATTTAAGGATTAGCATTTTATATTAAAAAGAGTTATTCCTCTTAGACCACTAAATAGAGAAAATTTAATAATTTATTTTATAAAGAGGGGGAAAATATCGAACTTCAAAATTACGAAATACCTTGCTGGTTTCATTGTATACATGTCATATATGTTAGTAGTAGTGGTAATAGTAGTAGTAATATTTATTCTTGTACATCAAACTGGAGATGTATTTTAAAGTGGCAGTTTCTGGGTTTTTTGTTTTGTTTTTTTAATATTTATAACCATTTAGAATATATCTTGTACATTTGTTTGATGCGCTCCACGCTCCATTCTTCTGACGCAAACATTTTCTGTATCGTAATTAGATCACGCAAAATACACTATAAATCGGCGAGGCGACCCGCCAGCTGTCCGCCATAGAATCGATCGATAAGTCGTAGCGCTATTCACGTGATCTAAATATGGTACAACAGATCGTTGCATCAGAAAAATGGAACGTGGTGCGCATCAAACAAACGTACAAGATATATTCTAAAATTAATGGTTAAATAAATAAAAATAAAAACACTGCCACTTTAATATCATACTGGTGTGTATTGGTGTTACGCCACTTTCAGAGTAGCAGTCAAAATGTTGGGAAGTAAGTTGACATTTATATTTTGTTAAAATTATAATAAATTATGTGATATAAATGAGATAACATTGCTTATTGCATTAATTTAATTTCATTTAATTATTTGTTATGTAATATTAACAGTCACAAGACGTGTTGTGATAACGAAATTTAATTATTAAATATTACTTACACGTTTTTTTACAAAGTGGCTAAACAGCCGGCAGTCCGTGTCATGGTCTGATTTTGCAGCGTGCTCATTTTGTATTTTTGTAACTGCGCACGAGCAAAAGAAATAAAACCAAAACAATCTCTTTTCTGATTAAGTAACCATTATGCTGAAATTGTATCACCACAATCTCGCAGAATATGCTTCAAAAATATGTCATACGCTTTATGATTAAATTCAATTCAAATATTTATTGCACACTTAATATTCAAATATTTATTGCACACTTAATATATCTTTTTACAATATTGAAGACAATAAATTATATCATAATTATGAAATGTTAGAAACAGCACAACTATCTTTTACAATTTCAGCATGGCAAACAGCAACACAAAATGAGCAGTATACAAACTCAGACTGAGGTCTAGGTCAAGTTGTTTAACGTCCACGTTCAGAGCCAGGCTGTTATAGCAGATGCCTCAGACTGTGACACCGGTTATAATTATAGCCCCAGGCTAAACACCCAGCAGGGATGTTGTCATCACTAAAGTAATGGTAATTATGTCACTGAAACATTAATACAAAAAGTAAAGTTTGTTATTTGGATGATAATTCAATCATACAGTACAGTGAATTAGCTGAAATCGAGCAATGTTTCTTAACGCTTTGGCGAATTTTGTTTTAGAGTTTTAAAAATGTTGATACTTTTAGCATTGACAGACTCAGTCTGAATAGCATTGTTTGTTAAATGGATCAGTTAAATTATTGGATTATTGCCTCTAATTATACTCATAAAGAAAGTACAAAGCTGAAACTTTATAGTTGATCATATTTGATTTTTTTTATGTTACTGGTTATTATCAGGCCGTGCCAGCAAGTTTGTTGAAGTTTGTTCATTGTAAATGCAAGCTGTCATCCAAAGATCCATGTGGAAGTAATGTGTGTTCTTTCAGTAAAAATGTATTTCCAGCCATCCTCCCCCTTTCAAGGCTCACCCACTTTCACAAATGTAAGTACGTGCCCCTGAAAATAACACAAAATACCATCGAAGATGATCGACTTTAAAGTTTCAGCTTTGTACTTTCTTTATTATTATAATTAAAGGCAATAATCCGAAGACATTCACTAATCCGTTTGACCAAAAAATGCTACTCAGACTGAGTCAGTCAATGCTAAAAAAAACTAAATTAAAAACTTTTGGACAGATATTCAGGCGAAAGAGCCTGTGCCCATGACAGGCGTGCTTGAACCCTTCTGTGATATAAGCACATTAAAATTATTTCCATTCCATTCCAAAAAATCTATAAAAAATATTCATAAGCAGATTTTGGATATGTTGTTCTACTAAAAAATCTGCTTCTAATGATACCAAATTCATTTCTTTACCATATTTTTCTTTGTTGGACCTTTTTATTTTAGCTTCAATGACTAGCCTATTTAACTTTTTGTTTCAGAAGTGAAGATGGCATTGACACAGTTGATGGTTGGTATGTCGAAGAAGTAAAATTTTAGTCACACTATCAATGCTCAGAATTTTTTATTTTTTTAATACTATCCCAAAGGAATAGTACATTTCAGAAAGAACTATTCCATCTGAGAATGTACTTTCTCCCATACCTAGCCATGTTAGATAGACGTATTCCATGACGTCAGCCCATGCGAGATACGCCTATCCCACATGACCACGTGATTTGTTTTGATTTGTATTACGTCAGCCCATGCTACTTACAGTACTGTTTTGGCGTAAGGTATTGTTTCTTTTTATTTGAATAAAACATGATAACAAGTTGATAGCTAAAATATGGGCTCCTTTTTAGTTTATACTTTTAGTATAAACCATTTTGAGGTACAATCTTTTTAATGGTGACATTTATTTTATTGAATAATGTAAAATAACAAAGTTAGCATTTTCGGCCATTTGTTGACATTTTTTTTAAATTGTTTATTTTCGTTCTATAAATGGGAAAAAAATAATCCTTCATGTGCACCCATGTGGGATAGGGCTATTCCACCCTTGGGTACATAATTTGTTGTCAAGGACGAGGCAAGCCTGACAACAAATTATGTACCCTCGGATGGAATAGCCCTATCCCACATGGGTGCATATGAAGGATTCTTTTTATATTACTTTTTCATAGTGTCACATTATCTTAAAACTACTATTGTTCATGTATTTCCTTGCTACTGAGTGGGACAGTTCAATTGGTAGTGTGTCCACCTTTAATATCAGTTGGTCATTTCAACCAGTGTGTCACAGCTCGTTTATCAAAGGCTGGGATATGTGCTGTCCTGTCTGTGAGAACATACATATACAAAATCCCTTGCTGCTTATCGGAAAGATATGTAGCTGCAGCAGGATTCCTCTAAAAGAAATGTGTCAAAATTACCATAATTATGAATGGCATCCAATAGCCGATGATAAGATAAAAATCTATGTGCTCTAGTGGCATCGTTAAACAAAACAAACTTTACTTTTACTTTCTCTAAAGTCTATGCTGATTATTAGTTTCAATAGTTTCTTTAATGTTTTGTATTATTTTTTTGTCAGAAACCAAATTCCACACATAATTTTTCGTTCATTTTCCTGTATCTTTCTGGAACTCTTTCTTCCGTATTTAAATTTACTGATCTATATTTAAATATTCACTTGCTTTCAATAATCTGTGAACATGTGGTTTAAATCATTAAGAGATAAACTAAGATTTCTTGTCTACTGCTTTAATCACAACAGGAACATGTCTAGCAAAACCATAGGATTATTTGACCAATCCTCACTTGTGTTGCAAATTATCTGACCAATCCTCACTTGTGTTACATATCATCTGACCAATCCCCACTTCTGTTTCCAATTATCATCAGGTCTATGAGCATTCCTGTCAGTTTGAGTGCTGCACTGCTGTTCTTGGCTACTCATTCCAATTGGCTAATTAATTGACCAATCACATTAAGTATGGTTCACAGGGCCCCTAATTAACATACTGGTATCAGGCAAACTGGAAATGAAGACTCTCAGAGGCTTGGTTATGGTTTGTGGTGTGTTGTTACCTCATCTAATGATCGACTTGCACCATGGTGTGAAGTTGATCTGTATCTAGACACCAGACTGTATTTGTCTGATTACAGTTGCAGGGCTCGAATTTAATGGTAGCACCGGCAATTGCCACTGATTTTGTGTGAATTGCTGTACGCGGGATGCTTCACTGGTGGCATTTTCTTGCCATTGGCAAAATAACTCTTCTGTTATGTTTATTTGTTGCAAGAGTTGTGTTTTAACAAATTACCATAAGTTAAATCAAAATTGCCATCAGTGAGTCACAAAAAAAGTTTTAAAATTGCTGTGGGTTATAAATTCTTAAATTCAAGCCCTAGAGTTGGCTTTAATTCCTGGTTAGATCTGTATCTATAGTTCCTATTTTAACATTTTTTATTATTCGTTAATTAAAGTCACAGAATACCCCGCATTCCTCATAGTGTTAACACTTTTGATTAAAACTTGTGTACGCACTGAGGCTGAGTGGTTAAGCTATCAGACTGGTAGGTACTGAGATCAAATCCTAGTTGAGGCATGGGATTTTTAATCTCGATACCGAATTCAACTTGGAGTGAGTGCTCAGCAAGGCTCAATGACAGCCACTGATTAAACAATGTGATGTCATTAAACAAACATTGTGGATGTACCCAATAACAGCCACTGATTAAACAATGTGATGTCATTAAACAAACATTGTGGATGTACCCAATAACAGCCACTGATTAAACAA
>JAUTWP010171823.1:0-10150 GCA_033042655.1 Cyathermia naticoides | reverse complement strand
GAAAAGAACGTCCTCGGTAACACGTATGACCATCGTTACGTAGCTTGTCAACTTCTGGTCACCATGAGCTGCGTCATTAATTTTTGGACACCCCGAAAGAGAGTTCCACGTTTTAAAAAAATGACAGTAATTACCTTCCTTAGGTATTGTCGTCTGTTAGTATGATATCTAAACATAGTCTCGTGAGTACTGAAATTTTTGTTTGAGTGTTTTTTGTGACTTTCTAATGATGGTGCATTTACAAAAAGTGTCTCTGACGCAAGGCAAAACGACATAAAATTACAGATAAGAAATATTTCTTCAAAATATATGTAGCCTATCTGAAACACAGACGGCCAAACCTCCAGTGACTAGCCTATATTAGTTATAAACTAGACCACTATTAGCGATTATCTTCTATCTTAACTTATTAAAGCACTTTCAACCATTTTCTAAATTCTACTTACTCTTCTTGATGATTTTATCTTTCATAGTAAGCTGAATTGTTTTCTTTGATGTGTTATTTCATAGAATACCTGGTATTGGTATTGTTATTAGTTTTTACCATAATATGTGACGAACAAGTGTTTAAAGGGAGGCAACTCGTGTTAGATATTGTATCCACATATGACTATGCTGAATGATTTTAGTTGGAATGTTTATAATGTAATATAAAATTCAAGCCCGTAGCCAGGGGGTTCGTAGGGTGCGAGCGAACCCCCCATTTTCTGAAGTGCCCTTTCAAACTAGGCTAGAGCCCTCCCCTCCCCCAGCTTTTATTGTTATTAAAAAATCAACTAATTGCCTGTTTTTTTTATATATATTTATTGGCCTATGAAATCTATTAAATAAAGTCCGTAGGTGTCCAGAATGCTCGGCCTCTGGACACTACCGGGGGCCCGAGGAAGCCCCCAGCCAAGTGTTGCTTGCAAATGCCCTTTTAATACCAAAACGAACCCCACTTCAAAGATCCTGGCTACGGGCTTATAAAACTAGATTGTAGTTTTTATAAACAGAGCATTATCAGCCCACGACTCTTCTGTCTTTCACGTCTTTCTCTTGTTGCAGATTTCCGAGAATGTTCCTGTTTATTGTTGATCTATGCATTTTCTGTGATATGCAATAAACATTTGATTCCAGATATTCAGTTTGTTATATTTTAATCGTGCCATTCGAGTGGATCTGCGATTGCATAATGGATGAAGAAACAAAGTTTCGTTGTCCATCAAGTCAAGTTAAAAATTGTTTAACGTCTACATTCAGAGCCAGCCTATTATAGCAGACGCCTATCACAGGCGCAGTTTATGATTTTAGTCATCCACTGCGCCTGGGACAGGAACACCGTAAGAGAAATGAACAGGCTATCATATCTCTTAGTTAAAGATTTTTTTTTAAATTTTAATAGTTTAAATATAGCAGCTATTAAATAGTTTTTTTTAACTTAAAATAGTTTAAATGTAGCAGCTATTTAGTTTTAACTTAGAATAGTGTAAAGATAGCAGCCATTTAGTTTAAACTTAGCATAGTGTAAATATAGCAGCTATTTAGTTTGAACTTAGAATAGTGTAAATATAGCAGCTATTTGGTTTGAACTTATGATAGTGTGAATATAGCAGCTATTTTGTTTTGACTTAGAATAGCGTAAATATAGCAGCTATTTGGTTTGAACTTAGAATAGTTTAAATATAGCAGCTATTTAGTTTGTACTTAGAATAGTGTAAATAAAGCAGCTATTTTGTTTTAACTTAGAATAGTGTAAATATAGCAGCTATTTTGTTTTAACTTAGAATAGTGTAAATATAGCAGCTATTTAGTTTGAACTTATAATAGTGTAAAGATAGCAGCTATTTAGTTTGAACTTAGAATAGTGTAAAGATAGCAGCTATTTTGTTTTAACTTAGAACAGTGTAAATATAGCAGTTGTTAGCATTAGTGAAAGTTTAGAAGCACCGGACAGCAAGAGGAAGGTACAGAGAATGAATGTTCACGATGACATATAAAAAAGAAAGCTAGAAGATGGCACCTAAACGATGTTTGAAGGTATTTAATACGAGAATATGAAAGCTAGAAAATGATAGCTTACAAATAGCATTGAGATTAAACATTACATAACAGAATTGGATGTAGAAAGTAAAGTTTGTTTTATTTAATGACGCCACTCGAGCATATTGATTTTAATCTCATCGGTTATTGGACATCATACATTATGGTTATTATGAGACATTTCTTCAGAGGAAATCCGCTGCCGCCATATAGGCTACTCTTTCTGATAAGAATCAGGTTTTTTTATATACACTTTTCCACAGACAGGACAGCATATAACACGACCTTTGATGAACTAGTTGTGGATCACTGTATGGAATGTGGGATAATAAATGCATATTGGTCAGTATTTAGAGCTGATATGTCATGAAATGGAAACATAATTATTTGGTTACCGACAGCCTAGTACATTGCTTAATATACCGTATGTCTTTTAGATGTCAAACGAATGGTATTTAGGCATATGGCCTACACATTAAACTCACTGTCACCACGTGGGATAGCATTCCCTATTGGTTGGTTACCGGTACATTTAATTTCGTGCTTACATCCAATTACGGTTCAAGCACTTTTTCCTATTTGCGGAAAGATGTCTTTTTTATGCACGTTCCCTCACAATCGATATCATACTTCTTTGTTATACCAGTCGTAGACTACTCACTGGAAAGGAAAATACCCCAATTGGTCTGATGATCCATTGCAACTCAGTTTGACCCTCTGTCTCTGAGCCACGTTTCGCTGTGAGATGTTGGCAGATTAAATGTTGTTAATGTCAACGTATCATAAGTCCCATGACAGAAATGCGTATACTCATCACAACAAGTTAGGGGTCATTCGAACATTGCATCCACAGCAAGGTTGTACGATCGCTGTATCAGTAGCACATAACGACTCCTGTAGCCGTTGGACCATAAAATGGCTCACTTTTAGACGTGCTGTCACTTCTTAGATGGATACGCTATCTTTCAGTTACTAGTATATCAGACCTCAGCCACTGACCAGGGTGGCAGCTTATCCACACCCGCCCTCTATAAAAGAGTAGTTTGTTTTATTTCAGGACGCCAGTAGACCACAGTGATTTTTATATTATCATCGGCTGTTGGACGTCATGCATATGTTCATTTTGACACATTTAGTTCGAGGAAACCGGCTGCCGTCACATAGGCTACCCTTTTCGATAAAAAACAAAGGGTCTTTTATATGCATTTTCCCACATACAGAACATGCCATGACTGTTGATGAACCAGATGTGGACCACTGGTTGGAACGGAAATTAGCCCAAATTGCAGCTGTGGGTTATCAAAAGTGAGATTTTAACAACATACCCACTAAATCAGACTCTTAACATGAAGATGAGTTCACAAAATGTAGTTCATTGGCATCGTATATCTATATTAAGGCAGTAGTTTAGCCATCAAAAAGAGTGTTAAAAGTAGATTTCTACTGGCAATCAAACACGATGTGGGTAAAATAATGATTCATGTACAATGTACGGTGCTAGCAGGGCAGATCAGTAAAATATGTCAGAAAACTGTTCAAGCATGCTTTCTTTGTGAACAGCCTATGTCAAAAACAGTGAGCTCCCAAGAGTAAGGTTAATTTCGGAAATTTTAAAAACTCATCTACTATATCGCAAATGCCAATCACTGTCATGAAGTCGCCCCTTTTTACAATAATTATATTCAATATGCCAGTATATATTTATTTTATGAAGTACTCCTGTTTCCATCTTGTCTTTGTAAATATCAATTTTAGTGGATCAATAAAGTTTCAAGCCATGTCTGTAACTTATTGTTGCAATACGTTACATTTCTAAGATCTTAAAACAATTTGAATAAAAAGTATGGTGAAAGTTCATATTGGTGCTTAACTAGTCTTGACTAGCATACATCCTTTCTATTTTACAACAAATTACTGGGATATTTGATTTGTACATACAATAACAAGACTGGATTTATATGGCTCGTGTGTGTGTAGAAATGTTGTGATAATGAATAATTATTCCCTCGAGCTGAAACCAATACTTCTTGTTGTTATTCTCAACATATTTCTATTCACTGCGCAACCAGCAGAACGAATTAATACTGTCAGGTAATGATGTTTAATGTCTACATTCAGAGCCAGGCTGTTTTAATAGACGAGGAGCAGGATGTAGCTCAATCAGTAACGTGTCCGCCTTTGAAGCAGTCGGGTTATTTTACGTTCGAAACAGTGGTCCAGAACTAGTTCATCAAAGGCCGTGGTATGTGCTATCATGTCTGTTGGAAAGTGTATACACAATATATATTACTGCTTATCGGAATGAGTAGTCTATGTGGCGGCATGGGGTTTCCTGTAAGAGCAATGTGTCAAAATAATAATATGAATGACGTCCAATAGCCGCTGATAATGTATCAAGTTGATATGCACAAAATTGCTCAAAAGAGGGGAACAGATGAAGAACAAGCTCGTCTTAACTGGCTAAGACCCTGTACAAATGGAAGTCAGCTGCGATGTCATGAGACAGAGGGAAGTTCTAGGGAACTTTCACGAAGAAGCAGATGTAATCATGGTTCATCAAATGTCGAAGCTGGCAGAAGGTGCAACGGCCATAAACGTAATGTGCGATGATACAGACGTCTTCGTAATGCTCCTACTCTTTACCACAAATTTGATCTCACATAGAATACTCATTCTGAAAGAGCCTTGGTTGACATAGCAGCAACTGCCAAAGAACATGCTAAAATAGCTTCCCAGCTTCCAGCGATGCACTGCCTTTCTGGATGTGATGCTATTGCACAACTGTTTGACATAGCAGCAACTGCCAAAGAACATGCTAAAATAGCTTCCGAGCTTCCAGCGATGCACTGCCTTTCTGGATGTGATGCTACTGCACAACTGTTTGACATAGCAGCAACTGCCAAAGAGCATGCTAAAATAGCTTCCCAGCTTCCAGCGATGCACTGCCTTTCTGGATGTGATGCTATTGCACAACTGCTTAGTGTTGGCAACTCAACTGCCTGCAAGCTGCTTTAGGCCAGTCAAACACTCGAATGCTTGGGTGAATTTGATTCTCCAATGTCAACTATTATAAACGAAGCTACCAAATTTATCGCGAAGTGTTATGGGTGCACGAGTGCAGAAGACATGTCCGACACTAGGGTACAAGTATAGTACCGGAAAATTGGGCGGAAGAACATGACAGCAGTGCCAAAACGAAAGACACTGCCGCGAACAAGCCAAACATTCGTAGAAAATGTTCGACGTGCTAATTTCCAGACGGTAATTTGGAAGGCGGCCATTCAATCAACCCCTCCAACATGAATCCAGAAAAATACGTACGCATACGAGCGCGCGCGTGTGCCTATGCGTGCGCCCGTTTGTTTATACTCGGTACAACGACGTAAATTGTTTTCCGTCTTATACGGCGTCAAACGATTTGAAGCTGCGCAGCAGATACACCTTGTGACGACGTCAATAGTATAAACTCAGATTTAGGCATTAGCGGGACTTTCAAAGAAACGGAGGCAATTAATAACATGTATGTGCATAGGAAATGGCTTGAATTATTCTTATAATACAAACCAGAAGTAGTACGGCGTATGGTCTGGAAAGGAAATGAAAAGCCACTACTAGTATTACATCGCTATAATGTAAACTCAATACTCTTTAGATCTTGTTATAGTGTATGATTAAACTCAATACTCTTCTTTTTAGATCTTGTTATAGTGTATGATTAAACTCAATACTCTTTAGATCTTGTTATAGTGTATGATTAAACTCAATATTCTTTAGATCTTGTTATAGTGCATGGTTTTCCGAACTGCCAATCTGAAAATTACGAAACTAAAATATTAAATTACACGTTTCAGCCTGGACCGGCCAGTAATCTCGACAAAAACGGAATATCGACCCAAACGAGATCGACACTGTGGAACCTCTTACTTTAGTTTGGTTTTTACAACACATAACTTTAAGGATGTTTATTTTAAGTGTAATTTACAAAAGTTGTCAAAATTGTAAAAACATCACTATAGTTTTGATCACCTTGTTGACAATCTGAATCTTGTTTTTGAACTCTTGGATAAAGATTTTATTTTTATTTTTACACAATGACTGAAAGGAGAAATAACCAGTGTGTTGTACACAATGGCGTCTTGTACAATATATATTTATAATATAGAATGGCTCTGTATCATTTACTTCTATTTTGAAATTACACTATCATAATTCTTACATCTGGAACGATCTCTGGCCCTGGTCAGACGCTGCTCCCAATGGGAGCGTGCTTGAACAGTTATCTGATGGAAAATTTAGTTTTGCTATCTTATCATCGGCTATTTGACGTCAGACATATGGTAATTTTGACACATTTCTTTTAGAGGAAACCCGCTGCCGCCACATAGGCTACTCTTTCCGATAAGCACCAAGGGATTTGTATATGCACTTTTCCATAGACATAACAGCACATACAATGGCCTTTGATGAACCAGTTGTGGAGCACTGGTTGAAACAAATATCCCAAAATGCAGATGATCCACTGAAAAGAATCGACCCGACGACCTATTGCTTCAAAGGCGGGCACGCTACCGACTGAGCTACATCCCGCTCCTAGCATTATTAAAATATACTGACCCCCAAAAGAAACGTTACCAAGTTCTGAGAGACTACTAAAGAAAAATCAAAGCCTGAATATGCACCATTGCATGTTTAAAGGATTTTTTTTAATTAGAATGATATTTTTGCATGTAGTGAACACAATTTCATTCTCATGAACATATATCTTTTGAACATGCAACATGTTTGTTTTTTCTTTAGTAGTCTCTGAGAATCTTGGTATCGTTTCTTTTGGGGGTCAGTTTATATCAGTTTACGAGTCAAACATTTTCCCGCTCCTGCTTCTACTATCATAATATCCAGACATCTCCCTCAAAAACTAAAAATGTCAAAATGGATTTCAATAAATAGCATACTGCTACTTACTAACTGAAGAGAAACATAGTATGCACATTTGAACGTTTTTTCTATACACGAACAAAGAGTTTCCTTTCATTATTGTTCTAGCTTTTTCTTTATATGGTACACATTTATATGTTTATCCTTGTGGTATATTCAAATTTTGTTATTCTGTATACACATTCATGTAAATGTAGCTACCGTCCTGGAATTCTACGTTTTAAAGGCACATTTTAAAATGTATTCTTTATAATATATTCATACCTTCTTGGTATAAATTAAAACATCTCTGAAATTTTTTATTCTGAACTTATGACACCCCAACATTTAGTTACATGATATGCGTGGCAATATAAAAAATACACTGCAAAGTAAGCGCAGGTATATCGTGACCCTAGCATTGCAAGTGTTGTCAACTTGATAGGTTTTACATAAAAGGTCGAGACATATACCTGTGAATACGTATAGAATTTCCGCTGGCTGGGCAATAAAATGGAGCATTACGACTGATTCACAAAACGGATAAAAGGGAGTATAGACAAATTATATGCATTGCAAACTGCATTTTGTTAACGAGCTTATACAAACCAACACCAGAAGTCACTGCTTCAATTATCAGTTGCACTAACAGCCTAGAGTATTAGTTAAAAATAAATTCTTTGGTTAAAGTTCCTGATCAGAGGTTCAACCCATAACACGCCCATTTCAATGCATATGGTACAGAGTTCTAAAATGCGAATGAAGACGGTTTGACACGTACAGTTGCTTTCAAAAAGTATTTTTATTATTGATATTAAAAAGCACTTGGTGGAAAGGAATTATGAATCAATTATAATAGTGTTGTTTAGATATTGCCATCGCACATGTGTGGTCTTTGTGTTGTAATGTTTGTGGAAATTGTTTGTCTATTAAGGGTGCTAAGGGAAAGGCCGTGTGAATTCGGGTAGTGGTTTCAACAGATTCTGTCATTTTACTGTTTTGCTCTAAAACAGATCGGACGAGTAAAAGCACACCAGGAAGATAAAGGTAGATTGTTATTTTTAATTTGATTTAATACTTATAATTAATGTTTGTAAACTGTTAATTATTTTAGTTTCGATAATGAGACAAAATAAAATTAAATAAAGTCTACCGTTGATTACCAACATTGTTTGTGAGATAATTAATGTTTAAACTTCTCACAAATGGATTTCAATTAAATGCTGTATCCACTATCGGGGTGGGTAACTGTAATATTATTATTATTATTATATTATTATTATTATAACAATGTTGGATATAATTGGGATTATAGTTCAATTATCACGTAATGGTCTAATTAGCGTAGTGTTAAAGTAGCATTGCTTGGGTTTAAAAAAAAATATTTAACCATAAAAAATATATCTTCTACGTTTGTTTGATGTGCACCAAGCTCCATTTTTCTGACGCAATGATACCGCTTGTACCACATTTAGGTCACGCGAATAGCGCTACCACATAGCGAGGGCGGCCAGGTGGCGACCCGCCTCGTGGATTTGTAGTGCGTTAGACGAATGGATCGTGATTCGCATCAAACAAAGGTACAAGATATAATATTATTCTAAATGGTTAAATATTTTTAAAAACCAGACACTGCCACTTTAAGTTCAACTTGTTAAATGAAATAAAATGAATGAATGGATGAATTAATAAATAAATAAATAAATACATTAATTAATTAATTAATCAATAAAGGAAAAAAGGAAATAAAATGAAAGAATTGTTACACAGTAGGATGGGTCGCTGTTGAATCGCGGTAGTTAATGTTTTGGTGACTATATATTAAAAGCGCTTTGATATTTCAGTATGATTATTGGTTATACACACCTAATGGCTCATAGGTTGTTCACTAATGCAAAAATAAATTTAAAACCTACACGTTTTCGAACAGCTAAATGTGCATACAAATGACCTGTCACCGCTCCCGAACAAAGAGAGATAACTCAATTGAATCGCGGTATTTCCGTTTGCATGTATGGAAGCACAAATACGTTATAATTATAATTTTAAATTGCTGTTACTTACCAAGTGAACAAAATAGAAGTTGGAAATGTAGAATCCATCCAAGTAACAGTCAAAGAAACAATAACTCTAACAATTAACTCCAAATATTGTTGTTTTTAAAGTTTTTTAAAGTTTTTTTTTTTGTTCAACGAGTTTAAAAATGTTTATTTTATTTTTATTTTCACATAAACGTCATACTCATAGGCAATGTGGACACAAAAATATACTGTGTCTCCTGACTACTGTTGTGTCACAGCAGAACTTGAGGTGGGTCCAGTGCTGACATTTATCACACTGTGCCCACTTTACGATGGTAAGCTGAACTACATCTTTTAAAGCTGGAGGTTGAAATTTTTGGCAAATGCAACAGTTGTCTGTTTCATCATCCGAGAAGGGAAGACTGTCTTGGCTGTCGGTGTCAAATTTATTTTCCTTGACATACAAAGTTGAAGGTCCTGGCTGTGGTGATATTATTAATGGTATAGTAGAGCAGGTAGGTGTTGTGCACGTTGCAGATTTCTTTCCTTTGTCTTTATGTTGTTGTTTCATGATGTCTACATTCGTTTTCTTTAAAAGATTACCTGCAAGGTAAGGTGGTACAAACCTCTTTCTTGGCTTTTTAATGACATTTGTAATTTCTTTTTGTTTAAAAAAAGCACAAGATGCACTGCAGGTATCGGGTGTGTTAGCTTTTATTACATCTGGTAAAGCTGCTTCCTGAAGACTATCAACTTCCATGTTAGTGGTGTCTATGTCATTTTCATTGTTGGAATGCATGTAAATAGTTGAGGGCGCTATTTGAGATTTTTCTATTTTGTTATTATCAAAAGGATAAATACCCGATTTTTTGAATGCAGATATTAGATTTGCAGAGCACATGGCTTTTATTAAAGGTTTATTAGCAAGTTTTGCAACATCAAATTTGGTTATCTGTACACCTGGATTTTTTTGCATTTGTAATTGGCACTCCCTGTAATACATGCACTTAAAAGGGCCAAACACACCAACATCAAGTGGTTGTGTGAGGTGACTGGTATGAGGTGGCAAGACAAACAAAATGACATTGTTGATCTTGGCCCAGTCGACCAGAGTCAAGGATATATGGGACTTGTGGCCATCATATAAGATCAATGTTGGAGGTGAGGTCTTGCCAATGGAAGTATATTTTGAA
>JAUTWP010171822.1:0-19480 GCA_033042655.1 Cyathermia naticoides | reverse complement strand
TAATAAATCCTATGCTAGTTTGTTAAATCATTTAATGAAGTTAATAAATCCTAAGTAAGTTTACTAAAGCCATTAATAAAGTTAATAAATCCTATGCTAGTTTGTTAAATCATTTAATGAAGTTAATAAATCCTAAGTAAGTTTACTAAAGCCATTAATGAAGTTAATAAATCCTATGCTAGTTTGTTAAATCATTTAATGGAGTTAATAAATCCTAAGCTATTTTATAAATTTCCATTCTGTATCAACATTCACATTAAGACTATCAATTTTTCTTATTATAAGTCATAAGCTCTTGTTGGCATGATTAGCTGTTTTAATTAAAAATTCAAAGCAAATCTTTGTTATTAATTTTGAGCTGGTCTAATATTGTATATGAGGGCAAATACCTTGTTAATTTAGCATCTACTAATACCTTCCACAAATTAGGCCATCACTTTGAGCTTATCTGGTGCATATTATGGCATACACCCCACTGTTTAACCATCTACGAATACCTGCCATAACTTTGGTGATATTGTGCTTATCCAGTGCATATTATAGCATGCACCTCTGAATAAGCATCCTCTAATACATACCACAAATTGAGCTTGTCTAATGTAAATATATAAGTGGCATACGCTCCACTGTTTAAGCATATACCAACACTTGCCACACTAACATTTCCCAGTGATAAACGGTCGTACAGTGAAACCCCTTTAAACTGGACACCCATGGGACCAAATAAAAAGTCTGGTTTTCAGAGGTGTCTGATTTTCAGGAGTTAGAATTACACTAAATGGACACATTGAGACCAAATTGTCCGGTTTTGAGGGGATTCAAGTTTAGAGGGCTTTCACTGTATAATATGTCAGGCAAAATTATTTCCGTTTTTAAAGCATTATGCTGTCAAACTCATTTGGTGAAGATATGCTGATGAGTTATGAGAAATGTCTCGACTTGATGACTGTGTGAATAATTTCATCGCTGCTCGTTCATGGAAGTGGACGTCTTCTTGCAGACATTGTATGAGATGCTTGAGTAACAGTGATGAGAACTAGTGCTGAGTTCTTTAACGACTCGACTCACGGTCGGGAGTTAGGAGGGAGTGTGGAGGATTTTGCAACTAATGCATGCCTCTGCTGGGGACCATACGATGAATACTGTTTAGCTCCTCTTGCTGTGCTGTAAGTTAAACAAATAAATGTATTATTAATTTGCATATTATTTCTAACCTATCTTTTTGTTGTGTTTTAAGTCAAACACAAATAAAACCTTCATTAATTTGTATATTATTTCTAACCCATCCTCTTACATGTTTTTAATTATAACCAAATGCATTATTAATTACTGTAAACGACTTTATTTTCGTGGCATACATTTGAGATTTTTTCAAAATGGGTACATATGTGAACATTTATTTTTGTGAATCCTTATTGCTTATAACTTTAAAAAAATTAAATAAAAATCTTAATATATAAATTATTTTATTTTAAATAAAATCTGATCAGAACTTTATTTTTTAGTCAACATGGTTGACTTCACTGCATGAAGTGGATGATTAGATACTCGCATGTAAACATTATGCTTAGCCTACAGTAATTAGCATGTCAATAGTTTCCTGCCACCATGCAATGTTTGGGATTTATATTTGTAACAAGATAAACGAGCGCTCTTACCTGAGATTTCCTGAACTAACTATTCCAGTAGACACAACTTTTTTGCTAAGATGCGTGACCCACTTCCTTTGTTTTTCTGAAGATTCTGCTAACAACAACATCTCTTTGGCTTGGATACTTGAATCATAGTTCACTAGAAATAAACACAAAACACTGTGAAATCTCTTTTTATAGTGTGAAATATCAATATCCCATACAAAGAAAGCAATGTTTGTTAAAAAGTATTTTTTTTTTTTTTTACTTAACTACACCTCTAGAGTACATTGATTTTTATCTTATCATTGGCATTGGCTATTGTACAACAAAGAGTAATTTTGACGCATTTCTTTTAGAGGAAACCTGCTCCCGCCATATAAGCTACTCTTTCCAATAGGTCAGGTCATGTGGTTTAACATCTACGTTCAGAGCCAGGCACTCATGGGTGCAGTTTATGGTATTATCCATCCACCATGTCCAGGAAAAAGGGGAGGGAGCAGATGGGGCACGGTCACACTAATGGAAACAAGTGAGTTTCCGCTAGACCAGTCTTGTGACTGGAGTGTGGGTGATGGTGCATCTGCTTTTAGAATTTTTTAAGAGAATTATGTTAAATTTTAAAAATTGGTGTGCAATTGTTTTGGTGATGGAAATAAGGCACTAATTTTGATGGTGGGTTTAGAAAAATAAACGATAACGAAAAATAAACGATAACGGATATTTTAGAAGTTTTCTTTCTTGAGGCAATAATCAGCAAGGGATCTTTTGTATGCACTTTCACACAGAGGACAGCACATACCACGGCCTTTGATAAACCAGTTGTGGACAATTGGTTGGAATTGACAATAGCCCAAAGTTTGTTAAATGACACCCCAGCATATTGTTTAATGGGTAGCTATTAGGTGTCAGACATTAATGTCCTACAGTGTTTAGAAGAAAAAAAACACGTAGCTACTCTTCCCATTTATAAGCAACAATGGATCATTTATATGCATTTTCCGATAGATGGGACAGTACAAACCATGGCCTTTGATGAACCAGTTGAGGATCACTATCTAGAACGGAAAATAACTAAACTGAAAATTGATCTACTGGGAAGGATAGACAATATGCAATAGAAATAAATATAGAAATAAATAAATGGTATATATAAGGTTTTAAGGTATGATTAACAATTAGGAAACACAGTGTTTTATATCATCACTAGGGACATGGAAGATATTTAAATAATTAACAAACCTTTGCAGTAAGCAATAAATTCTTCATTTTTGTCATAATGATCTTTATGGACTTTGACATGGCAATCTGAAAGTTGAAAAACAAGAATAATAAATAATATATGATAATAATATACACATATTAAGATTTTTATCAAATGTATCAAATACAAACACACTGGCTGCTGTGTAAGATCCATTAAAACATGGAAAAATAATTTCAGGAAGGTAGACAATTGACAATATCCATTAATAGGGGAAACACATGCATTTATTAGGAAGAGATTGCAGTTTATATTTTGTATTAGTAAAATATGTTATAAGACTGGGGGGAGAGATTGCAGTTTAATACTTATGTTTGCAGTGTAACATATGCCACAATGTTTTATATTTGTATTAGCAAACTATGTCATAACACTGGGAAGAGATATTGTAACACTTACGTTTGCACTCTAAGGCGGGAGGTGGGTGTAACATATGCCACAATGTTTTGTTACAAGAATCACATGTAGCTGGAGTACGGAAGTGAAGAGGGATGAAGTCGTGACCTTTATACATGACCACGCCTGCTCGATCCTGAAAGCAATATCAGAATTGTCTGTTACTACACGTATTACCACAAATAATAGCATAATTATCAGCCAGGATAAACATCTAAATGATAATCTGTAAACCGTGAAAAAAAAGCATGCATATAAATTTTTCAGGTGGGTATGGCTTAATCCTCTACTCTGTACTAGACACATTTTTTTTATGTCAGATAACAGAAATGATTTACAGACAGTAACTTTATAACAATTACAGTGAGTTGACTTTTTCCACTTATTGTTTTTGGAGATGTCAACGGGCGTTCGTGAAATTTACACGTCGCAATAATGTGAAATTTACACGTCGCAATAATGCGCCAAGGTATACATTTGTGAAAAAAACATGTCGCAATATTAATACGGTTTAGAGTAACTACACAGAAAACTTCTCACTTGGATCTGTTCTTGCGGGTGATCATCAGGTTTTCTATTTTCTCCTTCTGAAGCATACAACACCTGAAAGATCAACGTTACTCAATGAGAACAAAGGAAAGACTATTTAAAAACAAAAAATGTAAGATTTAATTCATCAAAAGATGATAAATGAAATTGTTTTTTAATCAGAACAAGTCAATCTGCAAAATAGTACTTTAAAAACGTTCATGTTTCTGTTACATACAAAATAAACTGACATTAAAAAAATATTTATCACCTAGATTATGAAAAGATAGAAAGCTGTTCTATAGATAAAAAAAGTAGATTTTATTCTAGTAAGTACCTGTAGAATTCATAATTTTAGATTTTGCATTTAGATATATTAAATAAATCTTGTAATTCTAGATTTTACTTTACAGATCTCATGACTTAATACATTTAGTAGATTTAATACACCAAATATAACCAATAAAATTTCAAGAATTTACTACACTGAGTAGCTCATAATTTTAGTAAATTTTCTAGATTTAATATACCAAATATAACTTATGATTCAAGATTTTGTTACATTGAGTGCAACTCGTAACAGTATTTTACCAGTCAGTACAGCCAGGGATTCAGAGCTCAAACTTAACAATTTGTAACCCACAGCAATTCTAAAAATATTTGGCTATAGAGAAAGATTCTCTGATGGCAATTTGGATTCAACCTATGGCAAGTTGTTAAAACTTAACGCAATAAATAAACATAACAGAAGACTTATTTTGATGAGCAACAAAACAAGAAAAGGAGCGATACCAAGTGAAAGGAGGGTGGGGCAGAACATTGCCAGTGGCTAAAAGTAGCCACTGGTGAAGCAACTCAGCTATGGCAATTTATACAATACCGGTGACTTTTTGTTGAATCTTTACATGGCCATGTTTATATCACTATCTTGATGTGACCATGAAGTTTTCCATTTTAAGGAGTTCATCGACAGGTCCCTAAAGTTTTAAGTGGGGATACTATAATTTACTGTTTTGACTACAACATACCTGGAATATTCTTGGGATATCTTTTGCATCTGCCCTATATACATCTCCTTGGGTCACTGGTCTCACATGGAATAATTTACTGAAGAAAAAAAAGAAATACTAAAAATACCATGAAAAATGTAAGTAACAAATTGTGATATTAGTTGTTAAAAGATTTTTAAATTTCCCTCAAAATAAAACATTTAATGGTTAAAAGAACAAAATAAGGCATTATAAGGTCTGACTAGCAAATAGTTGAATTTACTTCTAGTTCAAAGCACTGATTAGGAAACAAAAAATTAGTGTATCAACAGTATTATGTTTAGTTTTCATGTTTAAACTAGCTCAAAAGCAATGCAGGATGTCATTAATGACAGTACAAACTGATGAATTAGTGATGATACCAGATGAATACAAAATAAATTCTGATAAAGTAATGATTTGGTATCCATGCAGATAGACATGGGTTGGTGCTAAAACATTTTAGAATCCGGATTCAAGGCTCAAACTGCTCATCTACAATGTGATATAAATAACATGGGTGACATGCTTCAAAGTATTTCAGCCTTGAATCTGGAAAATAGCCCAAACTGCAGATGGGTCCACTGAAAAAGGCGGGCTTTGTGAATAAACAAATAAAATGATTAAACTAAATACTTACTCTATATCTAATACTAAAACAGGCTGTGCATTCTGTTTATCATTTTCTGTGTTGTAAAACAAGATCTTCCGACTGCTCACAACAACGTACTGTTTTCTCCAGCCATATTTCTTGATATTCTGTCGGTTTGGGATGGCCAGCCACCCCTCCATGTAGGTATCTAGAACAGAAGAAATACTTTCATCAAAGACAAATTACATCATATATCCAAGGCTTTTAAAATAAGTGGCCGGCAGGATTTCCAGCTACTGGCGCTCCTGCACTATTTACTTTTCACTCAACAGCCAAACATATTAATAGAGCCTACCTATGCATGTTTTTGTGACAGCCTTTACATGATGCCAAACCATTATGGTGCCTGCTATTTTAACCTAATCCCCCTCTACTCGAAAACAATTTGAAAGCCCTATGACCATGGAACATGTTTAAGCTTTTGAAAATAAGCAAATTACTTGTATACAAGTGTAAACACACCAATCATATTAAAGTTTGTTTTATTTATTGAAGCCACTAAATTACATTGATTTTTTAATCATTGGCTATTCGATGTTAAACATAATTATGACCATTCTGACAATTCTTTCAGGGGAAACTCACAATTTTTCATTAATAGCAAGGGATGTTTTATGTGCATCATCACACAGACAAGATAACACATACCACAACCTTTGTCCAGTTGTGGAGCGTGGCTTGGGGTGAAAAAAAACCAATAAGAGAATATAGTCAACTGAGGATGTTTGATTATTTGATGCAACAACCTCGGGTGAGTGGTCTACTGATTGAGCACCCCAACTAAAAAGTAAAGATTGTTTTATTTAATGATGCCACTGGAGCACATTGATTTTTATCTTATCATCAGCTATTGGACATCAAGACATGGTCCCCGCACCAACAATTCATATTGAGTGCACACCTGACATGTTTTCTTCTGTAGTTGTCTCATCAAGATTGCCACTGTTCACTGAAGCTGAATCAATGTTGGCATAATTAAGTTTCTGCCGCAACTGCTCAATTTCGGAGTCTTTGGCGTCAAGTTCCAATTGCAACTTCTGTCTGGCCTGGCCCTCTTCATACACACTCTGTTGAGATTCAGCAATTTCTCTCTGCATCTTCACAACCATTTTGTTGTATTTCTCCTTCTCCTGATACACAACAAAATAGATGGGTTATTCGAACATTCAGCAATGGATAAAATGACAGGAAAGGAATATTTGTTTTTAAAAAATGCATTTCTTCTGTTTAAATGCTATAAATAGTCAACAGTAAAAAGTAGTTTGTTTTATTGAATGATGCCACTACACATTGATTTTTATCTTACCATCAGCTAAAGGACGTCATATATTTAGTCATTCTAACTCTGCCGCCACATAGACTACTCTTTCCAATAAACAGCAAGGGATCTTTTATATGCACTTTCACACAGACAGGACAGCACATACCACTGCCTTTGATGAACCAGCTGTGGACCACTGGTTGGAATGGAAAAGCAACAAAATAGATGTGTTACTCAACATTCAGCAATGGATAAAATGACAGGAAAAGAATGTTTGTTTAAAAATAAGCCTTTCTTCTGTTTAAATACTACAATTGATCAATCTATGTCAAATACAAATACACAAGCTGAAAGATATTTTTTGAGGAAACATGGTGTTGCCACATTGGCTACTCTTTCCAATAAGCAACAAGGAGTCTTTGATATGCACTTTCCACAGGTAGGACAGCACATATAACAACCTTTGATGAACCAGTTCTGGACCACTGATTGGAATTGAAAATCGCCAAAATAGCAAATGGGTCCACTGAGAAGGATCGATCCGATGACCGACAGCTTCATAGGTGGACAAGCTACCGATTGAGCTGCATCCTGCTCAAGTTGTGAACCACTGGATGGAATGAAAAATAGCTCAAACTGCAAATTGGTCCACCGAGAAGGATCGATCCGATGACCGACCACTTCACAGGTGGACACGTCACTGATGCTGGAATGAATTGAACTTACCATGGTGAGTTCTTGCTGGAGTTTCCTGCTCTCTTTTTCCTTTCTCTTGAGATCGGCTCCAGACTTGTCTCGCTTCTTGTCATGAGTGCTGAATTCTTTCCGGTTCATTATTTCAGCCAATTTATTCACAGCCTGCATTATTAATACATAAATTCAGTAAATTTAAAAAGTAATTATTAATACTATTATTATTGTTAAATTACACCCCAGCACAAACATTTATCCACAGCCTGCATTGTCAATACATTTCAGAGGTTTCAAATTAAGCTGCCGGTTGGCGGGATCATTGATATATGTCACTGACACTGAGTCAACAGGAAAAACACAAATTTAACATTAAAAAAAATTAATTTGAAATTTTAGGGTATGCAATTTGACCCTCTGGAAAAATGCCTGCTTGATTGTTTTACATTTGAACTCTTCATTTGTTATGTATTCAATTATTTAGGACATGAAATAAAACCTGTGTTTTCTTTATTCTCTCATCCTCCAGCTGCTTTTTTATTTTCACCAGTTCAGACTGTTGAGAGCTATTGAGATCTGAAAACATAATAAAAGTTTGTTTTATTCAATGACGTCATTAGGACACAATTCAAAAGAATCCATTATCACCACATGAGATACTTTTTGATGAGTATTTATGACTCATGGTCTTCTAAAGAAACCCACTACTTCCATACAGACTAGTGCTTTTGATGAGCAAGGTCAAGGTCAAGTTGTTTAACGTCTACATTCAGCCAGGCTGTTATAGCAGACGCCTATCACGGGCACAGTTTATGGTTTTATCCATCCACCGCATCCAGGACAGGGAGGGGGTGGGGTGTTGAAGCGAGATATGGCTTTAAGTTTGAATTAGCAGATGAGCACATAGAATATTGGGATTGAATTTGAATGCTCGGTCGAAAAGTGGTAATTTTGAGCGAATTTTGATCACAAGTTTTGTCGAAAAATAATGGCGATTCAGACTATTTATGAATTTGGAAGTTTGATTGCTTTCAAGTGAATCGAAAAGTAATATACGTGAAGTTTAAAGTCCGAATCTTAAAAAACTTGTGATTTACCGTGATGAGCAGTAAAGGGTTCTTTATATACACTTCTACAACAGCACAGCCTTTGATGAAGCAGTTGTATATTACTGGGTGGAGTGGGAAATATTCCACTAATAAGAATTAGTCTGACGATCAACCACTTCCCAGGAAGACTATACTCAAGTTACATACCAATCTTAGATAAACAAAAAAATGTTTTAAGAAACTCACCTTCTGACAATTTCTTTATCTTATTATTGAGGTCATCTTTGTCTAACTGGAGTTTTTCCATATTCGAACTATAATCTCTCTTTGTATCTTCCAACTGAAAATAAAAACCATAATTCAGTCTCTAATTATCAAATTGAATTTAAAAATAAGAGATAAACAACAAACTATTTTAAACAGCGCCACTTGTGAAAATCTCTTCTTTCTTTCCCTTTTCCATACACATTCATGAAATAATTCCTACATCCATTAAAAAATCATGAATATCCTCAATAGATTTTTATTCATTACTCTAGGGAAATATAGAAACTATCTTTCCCCCAATAATGTTAGTTTGGTGACATTATCAGGTGGTGTTCAGTTTTTGTTGAAATCGTTTAAGCAATTTTGTTCTTGTTAACAATTCATTGTAGTTCATTCACTTCCCACTAGAAACATAGTTCATTAAGAAAGTGACTTACATTGGATTTAATTTCTGTCCCTATTGACAACTTTTGACGTCATTGCTTTTCTTTCATGACGTTACCAGTTTCCTCAGACATTCACCTCTCATATAATTTGTGTCATGTATAAGAAGTTTAAAGTTTAAGTTTCTAAACTATCGGTAATAAATACAATAACCCACTTGATACTCGGAATTATGGATTATCTGTCCCTCGTGAAATTAATGTTGTCAGTCACTCACTAAAGCTTGTGACGGACAACATCAATTTCACTCAGGACAGGTAATCCATAATTCCTCGTAAGTTATTATCTATGTAACTCACCAAACTGATAATAGATTCTTTCTTTGTCATTTCATTCTTGAAGCGACACATAAGTTCTTTGATTTCCAACTCCAACATGGTCTTCTCTTTCTCCACGTCAGACAGTTGTTCCTCTGCTATCTGCCGAGCGAGCTGTTCGGAATCGGCTTTAGCCAGAGCCAGCTGTAGCTGAGCACCAATAGAATCTCTGTAAAATAATATAACATGATAAACCTAACACTAATATTACTATCATTCTTAGCCAATGCTAACTGTACACCAACAGAATCTCTGTAAAATAATATAACATGATAAACCTAACACTAATATTACTATCAGTCTTAGCCAATGCTAACTGTACACCAACAGAATCTCTGTAAAATAATATAACTAATGATAAACACTAATATTACTATCAGCATTAGCCAGAGCTAACTGTACACCAATAGAATCTGTAAAATAATATAACTAATGATAAACCTAACACTAATATTACTATCAGCCTTAGCCAGAGCTAACTGTACAATAGAATCTCTGCAAAATAATATAACTCTAATGACAAACCCAATAATATCAAAATGTTTGTTTTATTTAACGACGCCACTAGAGCACATTGATTTATTTCTTATCATCGGCTATTGGAAATATGGTCATTTTGACAAATTTCTTCAGTCACTACAACTTTTTTTTAATCAGTTGCTGTTAGGAGTTTTGCTACTGGGATCATTATCCAGAAATGTTTAAATTGTGATATTAGGCATTTAAATCCATTTTAACACAAAGAATTCTTCATGGTAAGGGACCCTGATGTTCACTGTTAATAAATCCAAACACTTATTTTTCTGCCATTTTGGATTTTATTTTTAGATTACAAAATGATGCTTTAATGTGTTATTTGTTTAATACTGTAAATGAATAAACTTTTCTGAAGATTTGAAGTTATTATCTTTATTATTAGGTAGTTTAGACTTTCAGGGTGTAGTCTGACCTTAATTAAAAGGCATTTTAATTAAAACAATGTTTAAAATCAAATATATTTGAAACTAATAAATGACAAAGTACATACTTTTCCTGGTTAACATTATACACATCATTAGTGAGATCTTGGATTTGCTGTTTCTTCTCTGCAACCTCTTCCTTCAGTTCCTTGACTTGTGTCTTGTACAAAGACTGAAAAGTATTTTGACAGGTGAACAACATGGATTATATAAAAAAATTATTTATAGGTTTAAATGGTATGTATAAAATTATAACTAGAATCCATCACAAACTGGATTATTATTTTAAATTCAGATTCAGTCAGTGGTTAACTCAGCAAGTATTTAATTTAAAGGCTTTAATACAAAAGAAAGTTATTTCTGATTTATTTTTAAATTCAGATTCTTTGAAAAGTTTTCTGGGGCCATATTCATGAACAAAGACAATGACAAAGTCCCAGACTATGTTTGAACGTCGAGACTTTCGTGTGTAACTATGAATGCATGGGCAATGAGTTTTTCGAGTTTTTCAGTTGTACCAGTTCATGCATAAACTTCTGGGCATTTCCAATGGAGAATAGAGTGAAATTTGTTATATTTAATGATGCCACTAGAGTACATTGAGTACTTTTTAATCATCGGCTATTAAACATTAAACATATGGCCATTTTGAGAGGGTTTTTTTTAAAGAGGAAACCCGCTGCCACCACATAGGCTACTCTTTCCAATAAACAGCTAGGGTTTTTATATGCACTTTCCCACAGATAGGATATCACATACTATGATCTTTGAATGGAAAAATTGTCCAAACTGCAAATAAGCCACCGAGAAAGATCAATCCTATGATTGACCGCTTCACAGGTTGACACTACTAGCATACTGTATGAGATGTATAATATTGGGTAGAAAAACCTTTGATGAAACAGCTGTGGACCAGTGGTTGGAATGGAAAAATAGTCAAAAATGCAGCTGGGTCCACTGAGAAGGATTGATCCGACAACCAACCACTTCACATGTGGACACATTACCACTTGAGCTATGTCCTCCTGTATAACATTGGATAGAAACATATCTTACCGAGAAGTAAGTCTCTGCTTCCAACTGTTCTGTGATTTCCTTCAGCTGCAGGTCGTGGATGGATGCCTCACTATAAACACAAAAAGAACAAAATCTTTTCTAACTGTATCAGATGTTGGTTAAAGAAAAAGCATTTTCACTCAATTAGTGAGCATTATGGAAAACATTGAAGTTATTACACTAAATATGATAATAAAATTGAATTCAGTAATTGACAGTAGCCAGGTATAGTAAAATATGAATTATAGTCGTAATATATAAAATACCTTCATTCATATCGTACTATAAAAAGAAAGGAATGTTTGTTTAAAAATACCACAACACAGTAGTTATTAGATGTCAAAGATACAGTACATAGGCTACTCTTTAAATAAGACCCCTTGCTGTTCTTTTAAATAAACAGCAAGGGACTTTTTGTTTCCACCGAGAGGATAACATATACAATGGTCTTTGATGAACCAATGGTAGACCACTGATTTGAACAGAAATCATCTCACATGTAAATGTCCACTGAAAAGGATTGATCTGATGTCCGACCAGTGAACTATGATTCTAGGAAATACTGTGAAGTAACAAAACTATAGTTTGATTTGAAAGTTGATGCCGTCTCACATAATGGAATATACTCACTCAGCTCTCTTTTTCATCTCTTCTTCAATATTTCTCTTATCACTCTTGAGATCCTTGATTTCTTTGACTAGCTGCTTTTCCTTCGACTTCAACTTTATTAATTCCTGGTTTTGTGTTTTGAAGTCAACTTGCATCAAGTTCCGCCTTTGAACCTCCTGCTCAACTTGCAGGCCAAGATTCTTTGCCTGTAACAGAGAGAACAGTTCGACAATATTACAAAAAAAATTGAAAGGAAAGGAATGTTGTTTCATGAAACCCTAACTATTACGTGTCAAACATACAGTATTTATCACATATGATCATCAGAAGAAACAAACTGCTTCCATAGGCTACTCATTTCAATAAGCAGCAAGGTTTTTTTTTATATACAGTGAAACCCTTCTAAACCGGAATCCCCTCCAAACAGGACAAACAATTTAGTCTCAATGTGACCATTTAAGTGTAAAACTGAATACCAGAGGTTTTTAATTTACTTGATCCCGTGTGTGTCTGGTTTACTATACAAACTCTGCCACATCGGACAAGCATTTATTAAAAGTGGTTTTGATTATATTTTGTATTATAAGATGTAATAACATTATAAGAATTGATTGTTACTTTAAACATATTTTAACTATTGCGTAGAGAATCAACAGTGAAAATCAAATGTAATAAAATTGTTATTAACAGATATCTTCTTCTCACCTTTTCATTTTCTTGTCTGACCTCTTCTGCTAATTGTGCATTCCGCTGCTGCATCTGGGTCAGGTCAAAGGTCATCTCACTATTTCTTTTCTCCATATCCAGTATTCGTGTATCTGCTTTCTGACGCAAACTTCGTTCTTGTTCCAGTTTTACTTGCATATCTTGAAAAGAAAACAACTAGGCATGACAATCACCATTAGCCAAATATAAAAATAAACATGTATCTTGTCAGACAGAAAGTAGAGATTGTAACTTTAAATATATCTTTTATTTTTTCCATATTAGTTTCCTCTGTGGACATAAGTATATGTTCCTTGTCAGACAGAAAGTAGAGATTGTAACTGTAAATATACCTTTTATTTGTTCCATATTCGCCTCCTCTGTGGACATAAGTATATGTTTCTTGTCAGCATTGTACCGAGCTACAGTGTCTTTATGATTCTGAATTTCAGCTTCCAGCCGACGTTTGAAGTTATCACGTTCCAATTCCAGACTACCCCGACTCTAAAATACAAGAAAATTTTCATTTACTAAAACTTCAAAAGCAGCAAATATGAACGAAAACAAGTATATGCTAAAAAAATTTAATTAGTCATGATTGGAAAATACTAAATTTATAATATATATATCATAGTCCAGCTAACTCAACCTTCTTAGACATAATTTTTTTGAATTAGTCATGATTGGAAAATACTAAATTTATAATATATATCATAGTCCAGCTAACTCAACCTTCTTAGACATAGACAAATCATTAAGAATCGGATACAATTTTGATATTCATAATCAGATTGCAGATGACTGAAAATGATAATAAATGCTTGATTAAATTTAATTTTGGTGAACTTAAATCCTAAATAAAATTATCAAGTTTGAAGGAAAAAAATCCTAGCTTTCTCATAAAGAGGAGATATAATTTATTAATTAAGGCATGAACCTCAAATCTAGAAGGGAAGTAACTCTGTAATGGATTGTTTTTATGGATAAAAAAATGGTATCATTAATTGGTCAATTGGGGCAGGTAAGAATTTCTTGATTTAGATACCGTAATTGGATTATCACTAGCACTGGTGCACATTTTTTAATGGACCTGTTATATTATTAGCATAGAACAAGTAATCTAAAGGACAATCAATTCATAAAAACTTTTATTTACTATGACTCATCATACAACCTAATGCAATTTTTCAAAAACAATATTATTTTAACTATTTTCTTACCTTTTCTAAATGTGCAATATTATGTTGGAATTTAACAATTTCTTGAGACATATTTTCTTCTTTTCGTAAAAGTTTTTCTCTTTCACCATGTAATGCTCGTATCGTGTCTGAAAGTAAATTTGTTTACATATGCATACAATACAATCATTTTCTTGAAAGAAAAATAACAAATTACAACTATAGAAAGGTACCAACCAAAACATTGTGTATTTCTGTATAATAATGTAACTGTATAAAACTCAATACACTACTGCTTAAAAAAAGCAGGATAATTTAATTTAAAAAAAATAAATTACTTTTGTTTGTGATCAATAATAAATGATTCTGTTTGTTTTAGTTCGTAACCCAAGGACTGACTGTACTTGAATATTATACCATTGAGTTCTGCTGTTTGTTCAGACTCCTGGTTGCGACTATTCCGCTCCTGATCAAAAGCACTCTGGAGACCCTGTAACTTTCTCTCTACGTCTTGTTTAGAGGTGACCGTCTTCCTGTAG
This sequence comes from Cyathermia naticoides, assembly GCA_033042655.1. NCBI lineage: Eukaryota > Metazoa > Mollusca > Gastropoda > Neomphalida > Neomphalidae > Cyathermia > Cyathermia naticoides. Next base: position 4,907 of record JAUTWP010171822.1, on the reverse strand, counting down.
TTCTCTTCCAACTCCATGTCCTTCTGTTCCAGCATGGCAAGCTTCTGCTGATTTTCCGTGAACTGACGCTTGTACTTGTTACATGATTCTGCTTCACGACGTAAATTTTCTGTCAGCTCATTTATCTAAAATAGCCATTTTTATTATTTATATAGAAATGTGATAAATTTCCAAAACTGTTAAGCATTTTTTTCTATTCAGTGTTTAAAAAACAATATTTATCAGAGATGGAAATAATTTATACAAAATTATTCATCTCTGGTTTTGCATACAGATCATATACCAGTTATAGAAGTTTGTTTTATTTAATGACACCACTAGAGCACATTGACTTATTTTTAATCATCAGCTATTGAATGTCAAACATATGGTCATTCTGAATTTCAAATGGTCCACTGAAAAGGATTGATCCAATGACCGACCATTTCACAGTTGGACACGCTACCAATTGAGCTATGTCCCACTGAATAAGATATGAATACCGGGGGATTTATTCATGCACAACATTATGATATGAAAAACTGATATGTTTACAAAAGAAATGAGTAATGACCAGGTATTTTTCTAGAGGGTAAAATTGTGAACCCTAAAATTTCTGATTAATTCTTTTTATGTTAACAAATTGTTTTAATTTTTCTGTGTGACTCGGTGTCAGTGACATAATATGAAACAGTCTCAATCATCAAATTATCATTAAGTATGTAGTATCTCTCACTAGTGTCATATGCTTAAAAGAGATATATATAGAGATCCTACCCTAAAAAAAACATTTTTGCAGAAAAGCCTGGATGGGTGTCTGTAAACAAATTCTATTCATGCACAAAATTATGATATGAAAAAGTGATATTACTTACAGATTTTTCCAGTGATTGGACCCTCTCATTATTATGTAAAGTGTTGTTTGTAATTATCACTCTAGCATTGATTTCGGTTTCTAGCTGTTTCTCTTTCTCTCTGACAAGGTTCTCAGCTTTTCTCTTATGCTCGGCTTCGAGTTCTAACCTTCTGTTAGCCTGGAAGAAAACCATCACAAATTGCATCAATAAAGAAAAGCAGGTATGAGGTGTCAAACACACAGTACTTGGACTTCTGTTTTTTAATAACACCTCAGCACGTTGTTTATTCAGTTGTAAAATATATGGTATTTATGAATCACGATCATCAGAAGAAACCTGCTGCTACATAGGCTAATCTCTGATAAGCAGCCATAGGTAATTTATATACATTTTCTCACACCGAACAACACAGTATTACTGAATTGTATTTATTTTACGACAAAAAACATGTCTTTTGAAAGTATATTTAAAAAAAAGGATTATTTGTTTAACACCCTAACACATTGTTTTAATAAGTAGCTATTAGGTGTCAAACATATGGTATTTTTTACTAATGGTCATCAAAAGAAACTTGCTGCTGCCACATAGACAATTCTTGCAAATGAGGAGCAAGGGTTTTTATATGCACATTTCCACATTTGATAACCAGTTGTGAACGACTGACTGGAATGGTCAATTGAAAGTAATTACCTCTTTGAGATCATGTTTCATTAAAGCAGTATTTCTCTCAAACTGCTGGCATTCTTTCTTCAGCGCTTGCTCCTCAGCAGACAGCCTCTCCAGATCTTGCATCGCTTTACTGAACAAAACAAAAATCACAATATATTTAATTGAATTGATTGACTAAATTTAGTGTTTCATGATATCAGTGCAAAAATTAAATTGGCAATTAGGCATCACTCAATGATGTATATACAGTAAAACCCCTCTAAACAGGTCACCCATGGGATCAAGTAAAATGTCCGGTTTTTAGAGGTGCCCTGTTTTCAGAGGTACCGTTTTCAGGGGTTACATTTACACTAAACGCAGGCATGCTACCGACTGAGCTACATCCCACTCACTGGTTTAGACAGAGTCCACTGTATATACATGTAAAAATTTCTAGCTACTAGATAAGAAACCCACACAAATTTCCTCTCTGCTTCTTCTGTAGATGTTTTGAACTGTCTGAGCTGATCTTGCAACTGCTGAACTCTTGCATCACCACCAGGACCCTGCAATGACAAAACAATGTTTAACAATACACCAACACATTGTTTTTAATCAGCGGATATTAGGTGTACAACCCATTGCCACCACATGATTCAATTAGCAGAAAAAGGTATTTTATATGCATTCTCCCATAGACAGGAGAGCACATAAATTCTATTTGATGAACAAGTTATAAATTGTACTTGATGAACAAGTTGTGGACCACTGGTTTTGGAATGGAAAATAGCAGTATGTCAGTATCATTATTTAAATGCAGAAGAAGGTGGAATAAGAAATGTGGTTATAGTAATTTTATCCATTTAAATTTTACACAGTGGATCAAAACCACATAACATTTGTTTTCAAGTTAAGGTTTTATTAATTAACTAAGGAGAACAAATATTTTTGCTCTCATGAAAATACACAAAAAATTACTACAGTAAAGTACGCTTATAACGAACACGCTTATAACAAACTACCGGTTATAACAAACTAATAATAAAGTCCCGTTTTATTTCCTATACATTATCATTAAAATTGTTTGCATAGAACGAACTGTGTATAACGAATTAACTGATACAATTATAAAATTATATAAATAATATTTTTAGCAAAAAGAACAAACATCCAATGGAAAATACACTGACACATTGATGCTTCCTCAAATATACTGACAGCCATAGAAAACGCAGCAGAATTCTGTTCCAGAACAATAACATGCTCTATTTTCCGTTCCAATCAGTGGTCCACAACTGGTTCATCAAAGGCCGTGGTATGTGTTGTCCTTTTTATGGGAAAGTGCAGCGGGTATCCTCTGAATTTTTTTTTCAAAATGACCATATATATGACGTCCAATAGTCGATGGTAAAATAAAAACCAATGTGATCTAGTGGCGTCGTTAAACAAAACAAATTTTACTTTTCATTGTAGCCTATATTTCAGATCACATCTCTATAAAAACAAATAATGAGCCAAATATGTGCTGCGTTTTTTTTTATGGCGGTCAGTATTTAAAACAATTCTATCTGTCTTTTCAGTAATAATTCAGTGTAATCCCTCTCCACCCCTTTAATAAATCACATTACACCCTGACGACATCTAGCGAGTTATAAGTCGGGCTTACTGACAATGCTTTCACTAACAAAGCAGTGAGATTAAAAAAACCTTTAAATAACATCTGTCAACATTTCCCCCACAGTTGTTAACAGCTCTGGGTTTGATAAATGGCAAAAGTCCGGTAACTCGATTACGTTTTAATTTGCACAATGTTGTTGTATCGTTTCTCTCGGAACACCCCGAATGCTCGTCTGTCAACGAGCGAGACGCCGGTCGTTCGGCGATGACGTCATGATAAACACGAAAATCAAATCATGAGAAAAATTCGTGGTTAATGTGCAAATTTGCACCGAATCCGAGCTACACGCACGCGAGATGAGATTGGAAATTAGCAAGTAATGAAAGCCCCGACACGTCAAAAGTGTGACAAAGTTTTTCACGCGGCAAAGGATGCGAGGAAGTTTGAATAAATCGTCCGAGTGGGAGCTCCCTATTAGCGTGCTCAGTGGCGGTGATCGACGATAGACTGGAACTCCTGCTGGGAAACGCATGCCGGATACCAGTCGCTTCATCTGTCATGGCGACTGAGTCATTCCATTCGCCATTGCTCATCTGAGTTTTCAGTTTAACTAAGACGTGTTCTTTGTTTCTCCCTTTATAGATGATTTTAATGCACAAGGTTACTTGTTTTAAAGAGAGCAGTATAGTTATATGTTAATAATAATAATAATAGCGGTCCTAAAACTATTTGTTTTTAAAATGTAAATGGTATACCCCTGGTTATATATACAACAAAATTAACTGATGTCAAATAAAGTAGTTTAATACAACAAAAATAATGATAATAACGATGATGATGATAATGATGATGATAATAATAATAATGATAATAATAATAATAATAATAATAATAACAATGACAACAATTATAATAAAAAATAAGAAAGAAAAACGAATAATGAAAGATTATCACAACAAAAATATTGCTAATGATGACGATGATGATGATGATAATAATAATAATAATAACAACAACAACAATAATAATTAAAATAGAAAAAAACACTTGATATATAGGCCTATAGTGTATTTATGCTAATTATATGTGTATGAATTGATTGATTTGAATTGTTTTTGGCATCACACTCTTGCAACTATGATACTGATCTGGTGATTTCCAAGACTTAATATTTTAATTTCGTCTCATTGAACATAGGAATATCAATCCATCTGAGTAGATATCCAAACCATTAAATGTTTTTAAAATTATGTTTAAAGTCATTCATGAACCAGACTAATACCGCCTGAGAAACTTATTTATTTAATGTATACAGCATATTTTATTCAGAATGTATCAATATTGTATTCTGGTTTGAAAAGTTTCACCCCACCCTCAAAACAACAACCACAACCACAACAACAACAACAAAACAACAATCCACCAAAACAAACCACACCCAACAACAACAACAACAACAAAAATAACAACAATTTTTAAGTGTGGCTGATATAGAAGAACTGAATTGTTCAAAGCATGGTTAGTAAATAGAAAATTTAAACCAAATTTTATAACACTGCAAATAACTACTGAAGAGATATGTTAAATCTTAATTTACAATAACATTAGGAATCCATAAATACTTAATATAAAACTTTCTTTTCTTTCTAAGTAGAAATTTAAAATAGAAATATTGCACTAACTCATGGCTAGCTTAATCATGCTTTTGGGAGCGGGCTGTAACCGAGATCGTAGCGCGCCCGCCTTTGAATCGTTCGGTCGTCGGATCGATCCTTCTCAGTGGACCCAGCTGCAGTCTGGGCTAT
>JAUTWP010171811.1:0-10151 GCA_033042655.1 Cyathermia naticoides | reverse complement strand
AGGCCATGGTATGTGCTATCATCATCATGGTACCGGTACGGTAGCGAGTTTCCTCTCTTATACTAACATTAATATCTGTCCTGGACAGGCAGCCCAGGAAGTTGAGCTGTGAGCCTGTGACAGCGTGCTTGAACCGTAATTGGATGTAAGCACAAAAATAAATATAACTAACTAAATAAATATCTAGATATTTTAATTTTCTATATTTTTTAACATCAAAACTTCTAAATTAATGCTAGATAACTCTTCAATTCAAATAATCATAACAATTATGGCATATTTATTTTAAAAATAACATTAAATATAATATATTATTTTCCAAATATTTTGCTGTTTTCTTGCTGGCATCTGGTCCCACCAGCAATAAATTATGATCACACAGCTTTTGAAAGCTTATTATATCTAGTGTGTCGTCCAACGTCAGATCCTTAAAACAATCGAAGGGCTCTAGTGACATCGTTAAATAAAACAAATCTTTTATCTGACGCAGCTCTAGCGCATGCTGGTTGCATTTCCTTCGCAGATAATTATTGGTAAAATGACGTTTTAAAATACACAGCTGACTGACGCGGTATAATAATGTGAAGAAAAAATATTTATTATCGTGATCACATTATTATCATTGCAGAAGACTTGTTACGAGGTCAAAGCAGTACGACCATATGTCCATAAATTAGCATAACAAAGCGATGACTTATACTAGGTGTTTGTAAAAGTTCTCTATATCCTGCTTCATAAGAAAATTGTAATTTCGTGAATTACACCACGTACAGTGTATTTGTTTAACTAAGATTGTGGGATGTGGCTCAAGGTGTTCGCCTGTGAAGCGGTCAGTCGTCGTATCTATCCCCAGTGGACCCATTTGCAGTTTGGGCTATTTTCCATTGAAACCAGTGGTCCACAACTGGTTCATCAAAGGCCGTAGTATGTGTTGTCCTGTCTGTGGGAAAGTGCATATAAAAGTCCCATTGTTGCTTATTGAAAATAGTAGCATATGTGGCGGGAACGGGTTTCCTCTAAAGCAATGTGTTAATGACCATGTTTGACGTTCAATAGCCGATTATTATATAAGATACAAATCAAGGTGCTCTAGTGACATTAAATAAAACAAACTTTACTTTGTTTAATAAACAAAGGTTTGGTTGTTAAAACTTGACGAGGAATCCAACTCGTTTTAAGATTTTGTGATATTAAAACAAAAAATGGTTCAGATACATTCATTGACTGTTTTAAGCAGTTACATTTCTATTTTAACAACTCAAAAAATACTTTAAATATATTTAATAACGCTCTGCGAAATGGGACATTAAACTATTTTAATTACATTCTGAAATGTTCAATGTATTCTGTAGTAAATTTAAATTAATTTAAAATATTTCAATGCGTATATTTAATCAGAAATGGCTGTCACTAAGATGAAAGTAAACTGATTTAAAAATAAATAAATTCATGTCTGGCTAGTTTTGACGATTACATTATTCAAAAGTTTCAGAATCTCGTCTTCAATATGCAATAAGACATACATATTAAAACAAATCCATGTTACTTTGAACGAAGAAGAAGAAGAAAACCATGTTATTGTTCTTACTAATACGTTAAAACAACTCACCTGTGTTATTTTCAGATGCAGCTATTGCCAAATATAATAGAATCAAAATAAATGTTTTCATTTTGAAATTACAGAAAGCCTGAACCATCTGTCAACTTGTTGTTGTAATGAGAATAAGAAATATTTCTGTTTTATTAAGACGTCGTTTTTGTGTTACGCATATCATTTCAGACTAAGGGTACCTAAATATTCGATTTTCATTCAATTTCTTCAATCAAACGTGCTCAGCATATTTAACTGTTTTGTGTTCTGCATTCCTAGGTGCGTTTAGGGTGAAGCTCATATCATAGGTCACTCACTTTGGTTGGTTATATTTATTTTCCTGCTTACATCCAATTAAGGTTCAAGCACGCTGTCACGGGCACACAGTTCAGCTTCCTGGGCTCTGTCAGAACAGATATTAATGTTAGTGGAAGAGAGGAAACCCGCTGTCGTTACACTAGTGCTGCTACTCTTTTTACTCACTTTTGTAAAGTTTATCAGGAATAGCAAAAAAGGTAATAATACAAGAGAAATATGTTTTTTTGACTTTAAAGAATTACAGTGAAGTATTACTGAACGTTTACAGAATGTTTAAACGTTGAACCCATATCGTACCTCTATTGATTGACTAGGACAGGATACCTGTGTGTGATGTCAGAGGGAAGTGATTAGCAATATATTCCACTGACTGGACAAATCAGACATTTCCAAGCTTTGTTAGAGTCGTGTTGCACGTTTTATTGCTGTGTGTGCGAGGTTTGCTTGTTAACAAATCCAGTAGAAGACTGCACAGCGATGTAGTTCGGTTATTTCAAAAGTGTTAAAAATAAATAAATTGTCGATCGCGGAATCGATCCTTCTCATTGGTACCATCTGCAGTTTGGGCTATTTTCCGTTCCAAACAGTGTCCCATAACTGGTGCATCAAAGGTCATGTTATGTGCTGTCCTGTCTATGGGAAAGTGCATATAAAAAGATCCCTAGCTGCTTATCGAAAAGAGTAGCATAAGTATGTGGTGGCAGCGGTTTTCCTCTAAAAGAAATGGATCAAAATGACCATAATTATGTATTACGTCCAATAGCCAATAAGATAAAAATCAATGTGCTCCAGTGGTGTCATTAAATAAAGAAAACTTTACTTTTTAAAAATAAATTACATAGCTCTGTGGCTAATAATTATGTGAAATATAGATTTTCCATTGATTTCAAAACTGTTAAAAACAATCCAAATAATTATTTGCTTTTTTTCAGAGGGTATGGCGTGTGTTTGAGATGGGAATAAGATTTCAATAAATGAAATTAGTTGACTACATCTGGTTCATCGGTCAGTGGTATGTGCAGTCCTATGAGTAAATCCACATAAAATACCTTTTGCTGCTCATCGGAAATAGTAGCCTGTGTGGCCATACCTCTTCCACGGAAGTTATCAAAAACACCAATAGCTGTTAAGAAAGTAATGTGCTGGATGTTGTTAAAGTGGCAGTCAGTTTTTTTTAAATACATGTATTTAACCATCTTACAAGTACGTCTGTTTGATGCGCACCACGCTCCGTTCTTCTGATGCAACCATTTGCTGTATCGTAATTAGATCACGTGAAATACACTATAAATCGGCGAGGCAGACCGTCAGCTGTCCGCCATCGCTAAGTCAAAGGTTGTGGTATATGTTGTCCTGTCTTTGGGAAAATACATATAAAAGAAAGACTCCTTTACAACATATCAGAAATAGTAGCTTATTTCCTTTACAAACATTCTTTTTTCACTGTTTATTATTTCATTCTATAATATTTTTAATTATTGGGGAACAAACAAGAACACGTGACAATATGTTCATATAAATTTAGTTGTATTACTCACATTGGTACAATAACGTCTCACACACTCGCTCATTGCCAAACCAACATAAAACCTGGCAGACATCAACATCAGTTCTGTACAGCATAAATACACAGAGGCGAACCTCTCATGGAATGAAACATAGCCGCAGTAAATGAAACATAGCCGCAGTAAATGAAACATGGCCGCAGTGAATGAAACAAGACTACAGTAAATGAAACAAGACTGCAGTAAATGAAACAAAACTGTAGTAAATGAAACAAGACTGCAGTAAATGAAACATAGCCGCAGTAAATGAAAATAATAATTTACAAAAAAGCAGCAGTGAATCAGGGGTAACATGGTGGAAAGAACATGATACAATAATAATTAATTATTGTTATGTCGATTTTACAATTTTCTTCATTTTAGATTTAAAATGTGGGATTTTGTTTTTACCTTATTAAAGGATTTAAAGTAAATAACGTATAGTCTGTGTTTCATTTTAACAGTTTTTAATAATTATTAAACCATCCCTTAATTAGAACATAATCATTGATGAAAATTAATAATATATTTACTTTATTCATAACCATTGCTGCAAATCACAGTATGAATGATCTAATTTATAAATGAACAAAGCAATGAAAGGGTTTAAAAATTGAACATTAAAGAAACAAAGCACTACATGCCTACAAACTGGCAAGATTAGGGGCAGCAGTACATGAAGGTATAAAGATTAAAACACAAATGTAAGGTTTTGGGCTATTTCTCTTTGGTTCAATTGCAACAAAGTGGGACTTTTAGACATTGGTTATCAAATATATACTTGAACAAGGACATCTGGAAGCACTAACAAGCAGGTTTTGTAATAAACTTCAATTTACATATGTGCTGGATTACAGAGGTTTTGTAATAAACTTGAATTTATATCTGTACTGGATTACAGAGGTTTTCTATTGTATTGCCATTTTACATTACTACAATTGTATTAGTGAAGGCAAAATGATTTTGAAATTTGGATTGACCCTATAATTGCAGCATTTAAATGTGATGTCAAGCAGTCAATTTATTCAGAAGAAAGATGTGTTACAAACTTACAGGCATTAAACAAATCTGAAGCATCTACTAGTAGTATAAATGGTTAAATATCTTTAACTGTCACTTTATTTGAAACATGGTTAGTAATGTTTAAGAAAACTTTATGGTAAGTAGTGTTTAAGAATAAATGGTTTTACTGGATGTTTGATAGCAAGACCTTCAACTATTCAATGAGCTGCATGTTTGCCTCAAGCTCAACATGGTCAACTAATAAAAACTTCAACTCAAAATTATTAACAAGTAAATAAACAAACTTTCTCGTAATTGTAGTAATTTTATAATTAAACAAACTTTCTCATAAATGTAGTAATTTTATAATAATTAACACAATTTAATATTAAAATTATAATAATTAAACAAACTTTCTCAAAATTGTAGTCATTTTATAATTAAAAAAACTTTATCATTAAACAAACTTTATCAAAATTGTATAAACAATAATTAAACACAATATTTTTCATATTGAGTATTATTAAATTATAACTTAATAAACTTTTATCAAAATTGTGAACAAGTAAACAATTGAACAAACTTTCTCAAAACTTTAGTAAATAAGTAGTTAACAGTTAAACCAATTATTTTCAAGTCTGTGTGGCACATAATAGTGTCAATTATGTATCATTAAATGCTTAAGAATAAACAAATGCTTTAAAATAATGTGACAGTAAATACTTAATTTTTTTAATATACTACTAGCCATTTAAATTAAATGTTAACAATAAATTTAAAATATTAATGTTACTAATATAAATTATTTTAAACAAAGTCTACATGACATTTTAAAAATAAATTCTGATACTTTCATTGTTAAATAATACCAAAATATTTATTTTTATGGTTTACCGACATTCAGAAACATAAAACATTTATTAAAAATAGAAATGATCACAGTAAAAAGTAATATAGACAGATGTTAGTAGAGCTCGTATGATAATAAAAATGTGCATATTTTCACAATGTTACTGTCATATAAAAATCAAATAACTCAAGCACAATGGTATGTCTCCGACGTGGTGGATGGATAATACCATAAACTACGCCTAGAAGAAGGGTCTGCTATAACAGCCTGGCTCTGAACATAGACATTAAACCACATGACCTGACAGAATGGTAGACCTAGAAATTTGTGGCATCAATCAGCAGTGCCACTGTTAAGATCTGATGTAAAATTGATTTGCGGTAGCATTTTTTCAAAGGCTAATGGTACATGATAATTGTACAAATTTATGAAATTATTTTATGATAACTACACAGATATACTTCAAAATATAGGTGATACATTATAATTGTTTTACATGTGATGTACACATTCAAAAACATGACATTTAAAAATTCATAATGAAAAACTTGTTTTTTTTAGTTATGAAATGAATTTGACTTATTTCTATGATTAAATATTTTAATTAAAAGATAAAAATTGAAACAAGAAATTATCCTCACTGTGAAACAAACCACATGGTTGTCACAAAACAAGAGTGGACCTTTAAACACTGAATAATATTTGTAAAACAAGAGTGGACCTTTAAACACTGAATACTATTTGTAAAACAAGAGTGGACCTTTAAACACTGAATAATATTGCATCTTTAAACACAAGTTTGATCATATTTTAAACAAAATAAATGATCCTGTATTGAATGTTACAGTGAGAAAAAAACTACCAAACAGAAAACAAAATGGTCATTGAAGCAAATTATCTAGAGGTAAAATGAGAATTATTTTGTCTTTGACATCCTAGGAAATGAAATAATCTACATGTGAAATAGAAAATGTCATTTTTTATTGTATACTCATCCAAGATGTCAATGTAGACCATGATTGCTTAGTTATGTTGATTTATAATGTGGAAAACAATACATATTTATGTTTGAGAAAATATTGCAATTAACCGAAAATTGCAATTACGTGGTTTGCGATTAGGTGGAACCCACTGTATTACAATTATAAACTTAATTGATAACAAAATAATATATCTGCAGAAGTTTGATGCATAAAACAAGATATTGTGAAATATTAAACTTAAAATTCCAATGGTGGTTGCAAGCTTTTTGCATCAAAACATAAAATATGAACATACTATTTCCTCAGTAAGGGCAACATAGCAAAAAACAAATAAAATATTTGGAAAAGAATAAGTTAAATATTTTCAAGAACTAACAATTGAACAGTGAACAAGTCAAACATGATCAAGAAATGATCAAATAGGAATCAAATGATAATGATGAAGAAATGATCAAATCACTGAATACCTCATTATAACAACGTCACAACTCCACGTTTCAAACTGAGTTTTCACTCGAATAATGGAATGGAATTTTCAGGGTAAAGAGTGTGGTTATCAATAAAGTATAACAAATAAGTGCTGGATTAGTACCAGAATAATACTTGGTTTCCAGTCACCATTAATGTGGTTATTAACAAGTGGAAAAAATAAGACCTAGATACCAACTGAAAAAACAGTCAACATTATTAATCCCAGGCTAAAATATGTGCTTATCAATCATGTATGACAAAATTTAATTTTTGGATATAGACTTAAAGAAACGGTCACCTTTGTTTATCTCGGTAGAGTGTGGTTATCAATAATGTGTGAAGAAATACAAAACACAGATTGAAAGAAACATCAATTTAGTTTTTTCAGAACAGGACCCGGTGGAGTTGTGACATTGTCATAGTAAGGTATTTAATTGTACAAAACTGCAACCAAAAAGATTATATTATGAGAATTATCTACAACATTCGCTCGGTTTGAGCTGTAAGTGTCAACCCAAGCTCTGCGTCCAGTAATAAGTTATATATCAGCACTTGTTATGTTAAGCAATAAAATGTAGAAAATAGTGGCTACGACTACATGATGCATAGCTCAGTTGCAGTACAAGTCAGGGTATCAACAAGGTGGTGGACTTGCATGGGCACGTATGGGAATGTCGGCAAATTTGCATAAAACACAAAGACTTTGAAATATTGCTGTCTTGCTGGTTAGCTCAATGTTTTCTCATTTCTCAGTTGCCTTCCACAGAAAATTTGTCCTCACTCATCAACTCACAAGCATCAGTTCCATATTGGAGTCTCTCATCCCGGGTAGGGCACCTAGGAGTCGGATCACCTAGAATTGTTAGATCACCTACCAGTCTGATCACATGCCCAGGAGGAGCATGCTTGAACATCTATGATGATGTAAGCAAGTAAAAGCAATTTCCAGTTCCAAAATCATCAGTTTTTAAAATCCCAAACTAAAATGACGTCTTGGACTCTCATCTGCTTTGTGAGGATTTCCGTACTGGACGTGAACGTTTCCATCTAACATCACATACGTCTATCATACACGAACCATGACAACATAACAGTTTCTCCTTGGAAGATCAGATCACATCGGCTCAAGTTTTCACTCACAGTCTGTGTTACTTTGTAGTGATAGAGAACCAGAACATTTTCAATTATATCATCTGTATCGTTTTTCTTCGTAATGGTGGAAAAACAGAAAACTGAATCTGTATTGTTTTTCTTCATAATGGTGGAAAAACTGAAAACTCAATTCCATTGTCTATTGTTTTCTGTCACCTTGATATGAAATTCTTTCCTAGTTTCTCACACGAACTGCTTCAAAGATCTTTGTCCGTCATGAATAGCACCAAAAACCGAATGTCTTGACATGAAAACATGAAGCAAATGTACATGGTTTAATTGGAAAAAAACGTTTAAAAGGCAAGAATTTATAAATGTATAATACTGCCTGAACAATGTGCATGGGTAATCTCGGGTGTTGTGTTCAGGCAATAATGAAAGACATGTGGTCAGTTCGGCAATACTACAGTAGCACCATCACAAGAAATAGGCTCAATAACTGCTCCCTTGCATGAACCAATCAGTGACTGTGACACATCTAAACCAATCAGCATATTTGCAAATAAACCAATCAGACTGGTGTATAATTTCAACCAATCAGATTTGGATATAAATTAAACCAATCAAACGGGCATATAATTTCAACCAATCAGATGCAGCCTAATTTGTTCCTGCAGAAACTAAGAATCATTGTTCATGCATAAACCAATCAGTATTGGATAACCAATGAAATTCTGCTACAAATTCACTTCTTTCAGCAACTAACATTTTCACCAATCAGAATCTTTGGAGTCTCCGTTGTCATTGCAGAAAATAAAGTTTAGCAGCCGAGCCATTTGATGGGTAAGTCCGCTAAGCTAGTATCACATTTAAACATTCGAACAGCTGGCGTTTCAGACGTACGCAATCTTGCCCGACGATCCCTCCATTGCAGTGATCACCTGACCCAGCTTGCCAGACAACTGCTGAGCATTGGAAACATTGTCCATCTCTAGTGCATCCAGAATCTGAAATAAATACGTACGTGTTATAATGATGTTAACAAATATACTCAAATTGTCATCGATATCACAGTACTGTGCAGTATCTAAAATTCCAATATGAAACCAAATATATCTACCGGTATTGTAATATCAACAAATGTATACAATTTGTCATTTATGATGGAAGCAGGATGACAGTATCCAACTCCAGATTCAAACAGGTTGCAATTATTGTTTTTCATAAAATAGTGATTTGTAATTATAAATTGACAATTATGTCGATTAAACCTTTTTTAATTGTGTAATTAAAGAACTATTTTAAATACCAAAACCTGTGCGGGTGTATCTTTTGTTTGAACTTAAGGCAGTTAAACTTCAAAACATTAAGATTAAATATTAAACCCAGACTTTAAAACTCTAATATGAAATCTAGGTGAAAATATTAAATAAAATACACACCTCATTGCTATACTTGGAAACGTAGGTGTAAAGTTCTCGAAGTGCACTTGAAATGTAAAATTTTCCAGAACACATCTAAAAGAAAATAAATAAATTAAACAACAAATCCAGCTTCTAGTCATCTTATATTTCACATGCAATAGCAATTTCTCATTTATCAACACAGCTCTGATTTCTCATTTATCAACACTTAGCTCTGATTTCTCATTTATCAACACTTAGGTCCGATTTCTCATTTATCAACAATAAGGTCCGATTTCTCATTCACGGTTCAACCTTGATTCACAGTTTAAATCTATCAAATCCTGCATTAAACAGAGGTAAACTATGAATCAATATTATACCTTAAATGAGAAATCAGACCTTAGTCTTTGCCTTGTATCTAATACACAAAAGCAATTTCTCATTTATCACACTTTGTCTGCCTTGATTTATATTTGACAGCCTTTTTAATCCATTAAATTTGGATGTAATGGAAATTCTCATGAAAAATATATATAGGAGATCCTACTCCAATCAGAAAGAACTGCTAATGCTCTGTACATGGATTTGTTCTGCAGTAATTTGTTATAAAGATGAAATTCTACAAACACGAACCCGAGATACTTCAGCAAGGAATGAATTCATGTCCTGGTCACTGATTGGTGGCTGGTCTCGAATGTCGGTGAAGTACTTCTCCACCAGCTTTCTGTAGTGGACGATGTCTTTAGCAAACAGCAGCTTGTTAGACGGTGAATCCTGAAATCAGAAAACACAAACAACTCAACACTATATTAATAATTTTATATATATACTGACCCCCAAAAGAAACGATACCAAGATTGTGAGAGTACTGAAGAAAAACCAAAGCATGAATAT